>CM019713.1:69958018-70063018 GCA_009760885.1 Achatina immaculata | reverse complement strand
TTTATCTTTCTGCAACCCGAGGTATGACGTTCGGTGAAGACATTATTATCGTTTATGTCACAATAAACATGCATTCTTCATGTTCTGTAGGCGCATGTGACACATTACTTTGTCACATTTCAATTCTTCACAAATTCTTTGATGTAGAAAGTTAGTGCTATGACGTGTGGTAAAGACATCGATCGCTTTTCGTCCAACGAAGAAAATAATGTGAAACAGAAAGTTTGGCAATATAATTTGACAGGAATGTATGTGTTTTTGTGTTGCTGGTTTTTTTTTTTCATCTTGTCTCTCTAACTGCAAGCACAGAAGTACAGAAAATTATTGTACTTCTTTTTTTAACAAATATTACTAAATGTGACAGAAATATTATGGTTTTATTTTATATTACTTTGGAATGTGACTATTTACATTTGTGATTGTCTTGCCTTCTTTTTTTTATTCTTATGTGACATTCTTTTTTTCTAAATCTTCTGTCACATTCATTTTTAATCCTCTGTGACTTTTTTCTTTTTTTTTAATCCTCTGTGACATTCTTTCTTTCTTAATCCTCTGTGACATTCTTTTTTAATCCTCTGTGACATTCTTTCTTTTTTATTCCTCTGTGACATTCTTTCTTTTTTTTTTATTCTTATGTGACATTCTTTTTTTCTAAATCTTCTGTCACATTCATTTTTAATCCTCTGTGACTTTTTTCTTTTTTTAATCTTCTGTGACTTTTTTCTTTTTTTAATCCTCTGTGACATTCTTTCTTTCTTAATCCTCTGTGACATTCTTTTTTAATCCTCTGTGACATTCTTTCTTTTTTATTCCTCTGTGACATTCTTTCTTTTTTAATCTTCTGTGACTTTTTTCTTTTTTAATCCTCTGTGACATTCTGTCTTTTTAAATCTTCTGTGACATTTTTTTTTTTAATCCTCTGTGACATTCTTTTTTAAATCCTCTGTGAATTCTTTCTTTTAATCATCTGTGACATTTTTTCTTTTTTATTCCTCTGTGATATTTCTCTCTTTTTTTAATCATCTGTGATATTCTTTTTTTAATCCTCTGTTACATTCTTTCTTTTTTAATCATCTGTGACATTCTTTCTTTTTTAATCCTATGTGACATTTTTTGTTTTTTATTCCTCTGTGATATTCTTTCTTTTTTATTCCTCTGTAACATTCTTTCTTTTTTATTCCTCTGTGACATTCTTTCTTTTTTGTTCCTCTGTAACATTCTTTCTTTTTTATTCCTCTGTAACATTCTTTCTTTTTTATTCCTCTGTCACATTCTTTCTTTTTATTCCTCTGTGACATTCTTCTTTTTTTATTCCTCTGTAACATTCTTTCTTTTTTATTCCTCTGTAACATTCTTTCTTTTTTATTCCTCTGTGACATTCTTTCTTTTTTATTCCTCTGTAACATTCTTTCTTTTTTATTCCTCTGTAACATTCTTTCTTTTTTATTCCTCTGTAACATTCTTTCTTTTTTATTCCTCTGTAACATTCTTTCTTTTTTATTCCTCTGTAACATTCTTTCTTTTTTATTCCTCTGTGACATTCTTTCTTTTTTATTCCTCTGTGACATTCTTTCTTTTTTATTCCTCTGTAACATTCTTTCTTTTTTTTCCTCTGTAACATTCTTTCTTTTTTATCCTCTGTGACATTCTTTCTTTTTTATTCCTCTGTAACATTCTTTCTTTTTTATTCCTCTATAACATTCTTTCTTTTTTATTCCTCTGTAACATTCTTTCTTTTTTATTCCTCTGTCACATTCTTTCTTTTTTATTCCTCTGTGACATTCTTTCTTTTTTATTCCTCTGTAACATTCTTTCTTTTTTATTCCTCTGTGACATTCTTTCTTTTTTTAATCACCTGTGATATTCTTTCTTTTTTTAATTACCTGTGATATTCTTTCTTTTTTATTCCTCTGTGACATTCTTTCTTTTTTATTCCTCTATAACATTCTTTCTTTTTTTAATCACATGTGATATTCTTTCTTTTTTTAATCACCTGTGATATTCTTTCTTTTTTTAATCACCTGTGATATTCTTTCTTTTTTATTCCTCTGTGATATTCTTTCTTTTTTATTCCTCTGTGATATTCTTTCTTTTTTTAATCACCTGTGATATTTTTTCTTTTTTTAATCACCTGTGATATTCTTTCTTTTTTATTCCTCTGTGATATTCTTTCTTTTTTTAATCACCTGTGATATTCTTTCTTTTTTATTCCTCTGTAACATTCTTTCTTTTTTATTCCTCTGTGACATTCTTTCTTTTTTTATTCACCTGTGATATTCTTTCTTTTTTATTCCTCTGTGACATTCTTTCTTTTTTATTCCTCTGTGACATTCTTTCTTTTTTTAATCACCTGTGATATTCTTTCTTTTTTTAATCACCTGTGATATTCTTTCTTTTTTATTCCTCTGTAACATTCTTTCTTTTTTATTCCTCTATAACATTCTTTCTTTTTTTAATCACCTGTGATATTCTTTCTTTTTTATTCCTCTGTGACATTCTTTCTTTTTTATTCCTCTGTGACATTCTTTCTTTTTTATTCCTCTGTAACATTCTTTCTTTTTTATTCATCTGTGACATTCTTTCTTTTTTATTCCTCTGTAACATTCTTTCTTTTTTATTCCTCTGTAACATTCTTTCTTTTTTATTCCTCTGTAACATTCTTTCTTTTTTATTCCTCTGTAACATTCTTTCTTTTTTATTCCTCTGTGACATTCTTTCTTTTTTATTCCTCTGTAACATTCTTCTTTCTTTTTTTTCCTCTGTAACATTCTTTCTTTTTTATTCCTCTGTACATTCTTTCTTTTTTATTCCTCTGTAACATTCTTTCTTTTTTATTCCTCTGTGACATTCTTTCTTTTTTATTCCTCTGTAACATTCTTTCTTTTTTATTCCTCTGTGACATTCTTTCTTTTTTTAATCACCTGTGATATTCTTTCTTTTTTTAATTACCTGTGATATTCTTTCTTTTTTATTCCTCTGTGACATTCTTTTTTTTTTATTCCTCTGTAACATTCTTTCTTTTTTATTCCTCTGTGACTTTTTTCTTTTTTTTTATTCCTCTGTAACATTCTTTCTTTTTTATTCCTCTATAACATTCTTTCTTTTTTTAATCACCTGTGATATTCTTTCTTTTTTATTCCTCTGTGACATTCTTTATTTTTATTCCTCTGTGACATTCTTTCTTTTTTTAATCACCTGTGATATTCTTTCTTTTTTTAATCACCTGTGATATTCTTTCTTTTTTATTCCTCTGTAACATTCTTTCTTTTTTATCCTCTATAACATTCTTTCTTTTTTTAATCACCTGTGATATTCTTTCTTTTTTATTCCTCTGTAACATTCGTTCTTTTTTTAATCACCTGTGATATTCTTTCTTTTTTTAATCACCTGTGATATTCTTTCTTTTTTATTCCTCTGTGACATTCTTTCTTTTTTATTCCTCTGTGACATTCTTTCTTTTTTATTCCTCTGTGACATTCTTTCTTTTTTATTCCTCTGTAACATTCTTCTTTTTTATTCCTCTGTGACATTCTTTTTTTATTCCTCTGTAACATTCTTTCTTTTTTTAATCACCTGTGATGTTCTTCCCAGCCATCCTGGAGGGGATCTTGAAGCACTGCGATGATGTCGGATTAGGAGATGGATTATAGTGGCATTAAGTCCTAGAGTGGACCCAAGAAAGAATCTTATTTGCGAAACAATCATCATGGCTGTCGCGTTAAGTTTTGATCTTCGAGCACGATGAACATGGCCCAGAAGCTGTTACTAGGAGCATCAGAGAGAGGTGGGATAGAATCTTGGACAGCTATGACGTCCAAGCTTTTTCCACAAGCATTATAATCTAGACCACTGTTCCAGGCACTTGATGTAGCGAACATGGCCGACATGAAAACGTCATCAAGTCTTTAAATGTCACTTGTTTATTAACGGCAGGGAAACGTTTTTAAATTATTATTATTATTTTTTTTTTTGCTACTTGCGAAAACTATAGACAAGTGTACAAACACATGGCCACGAGTTAGCTGAAGTACATCTTGATGTAAAATGCGGTCCGCAAAATATCACTCCGCTAACTGTTCGTGGAAAAACCACAATGTTTGAAATTACAGGGCCCATATCCTTGCACCACATCCTGCAAAAGAAAAAAAAACCCCAAAAAATTTACAAAGTAAGGAAAAAACAATTCCAAAACGTTTTTGGATATCTTTCTGTTTGTTTCATTATTTCAGTAGAACATATAAATCAGTACATGTGGTCTGCCGAAGAATTCTCCATTAATAATTTACTTTTTTTCTTAACCATTTCTGGGCAATCAACATGCTTCTATGACTTCCTCATTTCTCGCGTCTGTAATTAGCAAAAACCAAATTTTAGCTACAGTTCACCACATTACAGAGACAAAAAAAAGTTAATTTAAATTATCTCCTTTCTTGTCCAAAACTTTTAAATATGTAACAAATTTAACATTGGATGATAATTTACGAACAGCTTTTAAAATTATAGGAACGCTGGTGTGGAAATGAAAAGTGTGGGCTGTAACTTCCAGTGAGCGTATGTATCAGTCAATCAGTCATTTGCAGAACTTTGCCTCCCTAACAGCTCTCCTGTAGGCCTCTCGGTTGTAAGCAAGATGCCCTGCTGCTGATGCATCCATTTGCAGATCATCAACGATAATGTATGTATACAACTGAAAAATAAAAAAAAAGAGGACAACAAATCTAAGAAAAGCAACGTAGATGCAAAAACAGAAGTGTAAACAAACAGGAATGCAAATTATTAAAATTAAGTATTAAATATTAAATTATTAAACTAAATTTATAATACACAAAGTGATAGCAGTAAGCTTCGGTCGATAAGAAAACACAGTATCATTTTTTTCCCTATCACCTTGATTTTACACAAATTCAATAAAACAAAATGAAATGACCTCAAAATAAATCTCTTTTCATACCGAATATATATATATATATATATATATATATATACACTTCCTTTTACCACAGCTTTTCCATCCATTAAGGCTCATAGCTGCAGATAAAGTTCGCGTCCTTTCCTCCTTGTTCCTAATCTCTTATAATGCTCTATAATTCTCTCTCCAGTTAGGTGACACCAATTTCCTGTATATCCTCTTCTAGACTGTCTCTCCATCTGTCTTGGTATACCTCTCGGCCTTGTTTCCTTCACCTCTTGTGCATACATCATTTTCGTTTGTCTGTTCTCTTCCATTCTTTCTACATGCCCCAGCCAGCGTAGTCTGTTCAGTTTCATAGCGTTTATAATTCGCTGTGATTTAAATAACCTAAAGAGTTATGTGTTCTATATACATAATTTTATGGTTATTATGTAATAAATATCTAGGAACATGCATGGCTAAGATTTGTTGTGTTATTGATGCGAATTAATTCTACAATTATTGAGATTTTAAAAGGCGAATGAGAGTGGCACTACAGAAAGAAGCAGCTGTAGGAAAACACGTTTATGATGACCTTCATCAAGTGCCCTATTTGTGGAAGAAATTTGCCATTTTTGACAACCCCGTTTGAAAACGTCTTATTTATGTCAAGATACTTGCTTCAGTTAGTGTGGTGTTTGAAGTATCATTGATATCCTGGGGGAGTGAAGACGCTGTTGGTTTTGGCAATCGGTGATCCGTGCCAGATATGCCGGCCCGTCAGGGTTGGCGGGACCATAGCTGATCAAGACCATGTCTCTTTTTTATTCCTCTGTGACATTCTTTCTTTTTTATTCCTCTGTGACATTCTTTCTTTTTTATTCCTCTGTAACATTCTTTCTTTTTTATTCCTCTGTGACATTCTTTCTTTTTTATTCCTCTGTAACATTCTTTCTTTTTTATTCCTCTGTAACATTCTTTCTTTTTTATTCCTCTGTGACATTCTTTCTTTTTTATTCCTCTGTAACATTCTTTCTTTTTTATTCCTCTGTGACATTCTTTCTTTTTTATTCCTCTGTAACATTCTTTCTTTTTTATTCCTCTGTAACATTCTTTCTTTTTTATTCCTCTGTAACATTCTTTCTTTTTTATTCCTCTGTAACATTCTTTCTTTTTTATTCCTCTGTGACATTCTTTCTTTTTTATTCCTCTGTAACATTCTTTCTTTTTTATTCCTCTGTGACATTCTTTCTTTTTTTAATCACCTGTGATATTCTTTCTTTTTTTAATTACCTGTGATATTCTTTCTTTTTTATTCCTCTGTGACATTCTTTTTTTTTTATTCCTCTGTAACATTCTTTCTTTTTTATTCCTCTGTGACATTCTTTCTTTTTTATTCCTCTGTAACATTCTTTCTTTTTTATTCCTCTATAACATTCTTTCTTTTTTTAATCACCTGTGATATTCTTTCTTTTTTATTCCTCTGTGACATTCTTTATTTTTATTCCTCTGTGACATTCTTTCTTTTTTTAATCACCTGTGATATTCTTTCTTTTTTTAATCACCTGTGATATTCTTTCTTTTTTATTCCTCTGTAACATTCTTTCTTTTTTATTCCTCTATAACATTCTTTCTTTTTTTAATCACCTGTGATATTCTTTCTTTTTTATTCCTCTGTAACATTCTTTCTTTTTTTAATCACCTGTGATATTCTTTCTTTTTTTAATCACCTGTGATATTCTTTCTTTTTTATTCCTCTGTGACATTCTTTCTTTTTTATTCCTCTGTGACATTCTTTCTTTTTTATTCCTCTGTGACATTCTTTCTTTTTTATTCCTCTGTAACATTCTTTCTTTTTTATTCCTCTGTGACATTCTTTCTTTTTTATTCCTCTGTAACATTCTTTCTTTTTTATTCCTCTGTAACATTCTTTCTTTTTTATTCCTCTGTAACATTCTTTCTTTTTTATTCCTCTGTGACATTCTTTCCTTTTATTCCTCTGTCACATTCTTTCTTTTTTATTCCTCTGTAACATTCTTTCTTTTTTATTCCTCTGTAACATTCTTTCTTTTTTATTCCTCTGTCACATTCTTTCTTTTTTTATTCCTCTGTGACATTCTCTCTTTTTTATTCCTCTGTAACATTCTTTCTTTTTTATTCCTCTGTAACATTCTTTCTTTTTTAATCACCTGTGATGTTCTTCCCAGCCATCCTGGAGGGGATCTTGAAGCACTGCGATGATGTCGGATTAGGAGATGGATTATAGTGGCATTAAGTCCTAGAGTGGACCCAAGAAAGAATCTTATTTGCGAAACAATCATCATGGCTGTCGCGTTAAGTTTTGATCTTCGAGCACGATGAACATGGCCCAGAAGCTGTTACTAGGAGCATCAGAGAGAGGTGGGATAGAATCTTGGACAGCTATGACGTCCAAGCTTTTTCCACAAGCATTATAATCTAGACCACTGTTCCAGGCACTTGATGTAGCGAACATGGCCGACATGAAAACGTCATCAAGTCTTTAATGTCACTTGTTTATTAACGGCAGGGAAACGTTTTTAAATTATTATTATTATTATTTTTTTTTTTTTGCTACTTGCGAAAACTATAGACAAGTGTACAAACACATGGCCACGAGTTAGCTGAAGTACATCTTGATGTAAAATGCGGTCCGCAAAATATCACTCCGCTAACTGTTCGTGGAAAAACCACAATGTTTGAAATTACAGGGCCCATATCCTTGCACCACATCCTGCAAAAGAAAAAAAAAACCAAACAAATTTACAAAGTAAGGAAAAAACAATTCCAAAACGTTTTTGGATATCTTTCTGTTTGTTTCATTATTTCAGTAGAACATATAAATCAGTACATGTGGTCTGCCGAAGAATTCTCCATTAATAATTTACTTTTTTTTCTTAACCATTTCTGGGCAATCAACATGCTTCTATGACTTCCTCATTTCTCGCGTCTGTAATTAGCAAAAACCAAATTTTAGCTACAGTTCACCACATTACAGAGACAAAAAAAAGTTAATTTAAATTATCTCCTTTCTTGTCCAGAACTTTTAAATATGTAACAAATTTAACATTGGATGATAATTTACGAACAGCTTTTAAAATTATAGGAACGCTGGTGTGGAAATGAAAAGTGTGGGCTGTAACTTCCAGTGAGCGTATGTATCAGTCAATCAGTCATTTGCAGAACTTTGCCTCCCTAACAGCTCTCCTGTAGGCCTCTCGGTTGTAAGCAAGATGCCCTGCTGCTGATGCATCCATTTGCAGATCATCAACGATAATGTATGTATACAACTGAAAAAAAAAAGAGGACAACAAATCTAAGAAAAGCAAACTAGATGCAAAAACAGAAGTGTAAACAAACAGGAATGCAAATTATTAAAATTAAGTATTAAATATTAAATTATTAAACTAAATTTATAATACACAAAGTGATAGCAGTAAGCTTCGGTCGATAAGAAAACACAGTATCATTTTTTTCCCTATCACCTTGATTTTACACAAATTCAATAAAACAAAATGAAATGACCTCAAAATAAATCTCTTTTCATACCGAATATATATATATATATATATATACTTCCTTTTACCACAGCATTTCCATCCATTAAGGCTCAAAGCTGCAGATAAAGTTCGCGTCCTTTCCTCCTTGTTCCTAATCTCTTATAATGCTCTATAATTCTCTCTCCAGTTAGGTGACACCAATTTCCTGTATATCCTCTTCTAGACTGTCTCTCCATCTGTCTTGGTATACCTCTCGGCCTTGTTTCCTTCACCTCTTGTGCATACATCATTTTCGTTTGTCTGTTCTCTTCCATTCTTTCTACATGCCCCAGCCAGCGTAGTCTGTTCAGTTTCATAACGTTTATAATTCGCTGGGATTTAAATAACCTGAAGAGTTATGTGTTCTATATACATAATTTTATGGTTATTATGTAATAAATATCTAGGAACATGCATGGCTAAGATTTTGTTGTGTTATTGATGCGAATTAATTCTACAATTATTGAGATTTTAAAAGGCGAATGAGAGTGGCACTACAGAAAGAAGCAGCTGTAGGAAAACACGTTTATGATGACCTTGTGGAAGAAATTTGCCATTTTTGACAACCCCGTTTGAAAACGTCTTATTTATGTCAAGATACTTGCTTCAGTTAGTGTGGTGTTTGAAGTATCATTGATATCCTGGGGAGTGAAGACGCTGTTGGTTTTGGCAATCGGTGATCCGTGCCAGATATGCCGGCCCGTCAGGGTTGGCGGGACCATAGCTGATCAAGACCATGTCTCACGTCTCCTTTTGGCAACAGGCCTAGCCTTTCGCTAATGGGGCAGGGATTGCCAACCCCCCCCCCCCACCCATCGTGGTGGAGCTTGTTAAAGAAGCATTCAGCACCCCCACCCCCCGCCCTCACTGCATTTTAGCTCCAGTTAAAGCCTGAAAAAAAATCCGCCATAACTCACTCTCCATCTGATACGATACTATGCACCCACATCTTCACTGCATCGGCTGCAACATTAAAAAAAAAAAAACAACCACCACTTCGCAGTTGCTGGGAGAGTGAAGAAGGAAAACAGAAGTGATATTCCTGCGCGTCCTCGGCTGCCAGCGGTAACGACTCCTGGCATTCTAGCCCTCCATTACCGTGATTTGTGATCGCAGACAACGCGAGTCAAGTAATGAGACGAAATCATAGCTTCCTTCCGCTGATGTAACCTGCTGTCCAGTTCTTGCACGAAGACTTATTTTTAAACACTGGGTTTTTTTTTCAATCTCTTGCTGATAAACTAACTAAACCTACTAATTCTGCCTCATATCTGTCTTAACAAAACAACAACAACAACAACAAAACTGTTAATTTCACAACAAATTTTATTATTAAAAATTATACTATCAGGTTAGTTATCATATCATGTTTTATATTATTTTTATGAAAGTGGTATACGAGTATCACCTTTCTTAAAGTATCACATTACCGTTCTTAAAATGTTACATTACCTTTCATAAAGTATTACATTGCCTTTCTCTAAGTGTTACATTATCTTTCAGAAAGTATGAAAATACCTATCTCAAGAGTAACACATTACCTTTCTTAAATTATTACATTATCTTTCTTAAATTATTACATTACCTTTCTTAAAGTCTTACATTATCTTCTTAAAGTGTTACATTATCTTTCTTAAAGTGTTACATATCTTTCTTAAAGAATTACATCACCGTTATTAAAGTATTATATTAACTTTCTTAAAACATTACACTACATTTATTAAAAGTGTTACATTACCTTTCTTAAAGTATTATATTATCTTTCTTAAAAGTAGTGCATTTTCTTTATTAAACTTCAGATAGAGAAAGAATAAATAAAGTGGGAAAGTATGTTTGAAATGAAACTGGATTCTTCCAGAAATATTTATTTTAAAAAAGTAACAGAATATGTTCTGGACCTTTCTTATGCAGTTTTCACGTGGAAGTATCCATTCAGTACAGATGTATGTTAGTTGAGGTACAAAAAAGTGTCTTATACAATGAGCAATAATAACAGCAGTCGAAACTTAACGTGACATTTCTGCCGTATTTACTATGGGATCTTGTAACTGTGGTAATCTTTTCAAAATGGCGACGTGGCTCAGCTTTACAACGTGATGATGTGTGATTTCAGCTTTACACTCTAGCTCGTAAAGTGTGTGTGTCATGACCTTGAGATTCGAGGAATGCTGGGCCCGCGGAATTCTGGATGGTGTCTTCAGTTTGCAGGACCAGGTACTGTACGGTTTAATAATCTCGACGAGAAACCACCAAATTTAATCATCAAGATCTTCCTTGTGAGAACAACGCTGAGGATGTTCCGCTCCAAAAGAAAAGACAGCGCTATTCGGGTGAGTGAATACGTTTAGCTTCTTGTAAAGAGTTCTTTCGTCATCATCATCATCATCATCATCATCATCGTCATCATCATCATCATCATCATCATCCCTTTGAAACCATAGGCCACGGATAAAGGCTCTCCAGTCGTCCCTGTTCTTGGAATTATTCTCTGCTTCCTTCCATATGTATCCCTTTGTCTCTGAGCACTGTCATAATTTCTCTTCTCCAAGTAAGTCTAGGTCTTCCTCGCTTTCTATTTCCTTGAGGATTCCATATCAGTGCATGTCTTGCTATGCTGGCGTCGGGTTTCCTCAGAGTGTGGCCAATCCACCTCCATTTCCCAGACATGATTTGTAGGTTCATAGGTTCTTTTCCTGCCCTTTCCCAGACCTCCTCATTCCTGATCTTGTCCTGCCATTTAATGTTTCAAATCCTCCTCAAGCAGTAGTTCATGAATGTCTGCATCCTCTGTTGTTTTGCCTTGGTCATAACTCATGTCTCTGAACCATATAGCAGGACAGTCTTTACGTTCGTAAAGAAAAGCCCACGGTCGCTTCATGTTTTGATGTTGTTAGATGACCAGTTTTTGTTAAGTTCGACAAATGCTTTCTTGGCCTTGGTTATTCTAGCTAGAACTAGAACTGTTCCCTGTTAAAGAACAGAAGCTGGAGAGTTTCAGAAACACGGAGAGGAAAGCCAGGAAACTTTTGGAAAAGGGGACTCAGACAACAGAGCGTATGACGTTACGCAATCTTATCACGCTCTCTTGAAGTCATTATTTTTTTTTTTATCTCTCATGCTGGTGTAGTCTGATAAAAAAATTAATCAGTTAATTGTTTATTCTGAATAGTACCGAAACTTTAGACAATGTTATCTTTGTTTTTATCAAGCGAAGCATCAGAATTTAACCTGCACTGACTATATCACTTAACACATATTTCATCACCTCCTGGCTTTCCCCATTAAGCTTTCCGTTGTCATGGATATACAGAACGCTCTTTCTATTTCCGTGATGGGTTCGTCTACTTCTGCTTGAGCTCTCTCTTGTTCATCATCTACTTCTGCTTGAGCTCTCTCTTGTTCATCATCTACTTCTGCTTGAGCTCTCTCTTGTTCATCTACTTCTGCTTGAGCTCTCTCTTGTTCATCATCTACTTCTGCTTGAGCTCTCTCTTGTTCATCATCTACTTCTGCTTGAGCTCTCTCTTGTTCATCATCTACTTCTGCTTGAGCTCTCTCTTGTTCATCATCTACTTCTGCTTGAGCTCTCTCTTGTTCATCATCTACTTCTGCTTGAGCTCTCTCTTGTTCATCATCTACTCATGTTATTTAACGACGACATCTACCCAGTCATTTTCTTTCTCATGCTGGTGTAGTCTGATAAAAAAATTAATCAGTTAATTGTTTATTCTGAATAGTACCGAAACTTTTGTTTGATAGATAATCATTTATATATGCATGTTGTTACTTTCTGTACTGAGTGAATGGATAAGAGCGAAACGTAAATGTTTTATTTTATATGTCTCTCAGCTTCAATGTTAATTTATGAGCAGCGTGTTTGTATAATGTCTAGAAAAGAATGAAAGTAGTATGATAAAGGGCAGAATGTCAGACGAGCCTGAGTGCCCAATTCACGTGCCCTTTAGAAATAAAGATCAATCAGTCAGTCAATCAATCTGTAACGTCTTATCGGTGGATAGAAAAAGGTTAGAATCATAAGATGACCGGAGAATAGTGAAACAGTTTGAGTTCTACTTATATCATTACATCGTTAGATCAAGTAGAGAAGCACTCTCCAAGTCCAGATATTACAAATGCTGGGATCCAGTTAAACAAACCTGTCTTCCAAAAGCTGTATTAAGTGAATGCTGACTTCTTCTTCTTCTTATCATCATCTTCTTCTTTTTCTGCTTCTTCTTCTTCATCTCTTTCAACAACGAGCTGGTGTTCTTTACAGCCGTTGCCGTGGAGATGTTGACGGATTTGGATGTATTGTCAGACTTCGAGCGAAGCTAACAGTTAGGGCGTTTGCGATAATCTTCTTCATCAGGCTCCACCACCATGAGCATCATGACCAGTCCCTGCGCTGTTTCCCAGTCCAGGCCTATTAAAGGGGTGTCACCTGGTCTTAGCTAGAATTCGCAAACCCTGATGCTAGCACGTCTGCTATGGATCGCTGACTGATGCTAGCACGTCTGCTATGGATCACTGACTGATGCTAGCACGTCTGCTATGGATCGCTGACTGATGCTAGCACGTCTGCTATGGATCACTGACTGATGCTAGCACGTCTGCTATGGATCGCTGACTGATGCTAGCACGTCTGCTATGGATCACTGACTGCTAGAACGTGCAGCTTCTCCACACTATAATGACAGAAAAACCTGAGGGAAAAAGGGTAAAAAAAGTCCACATTGCTTTGAAACTGCCTCGTAAAGAAAGAAAAGAAAAACTGCGTAAGGATTTTGCAGTGCTCCGAGCTATAAGCAGCTCGTGATGTCGCCCTTATGTCGGCTCAACATTTAGTACTGTTTCTATCTGTTTGTAAGGCTGGTACTAAACTGATGCTGAATGAGTGAATTTCAATGAAAGTTTGAGAAATGAAGAGCAGAATGTCAGACTGACTCGTGAACTCAGTTCTTCATCCTTTGAGAGTAAGGTGCGTATGTTCTCTCCGACGGTCACACAACAATAGATTGTCACAAAAAAATAGACTGTCACAAAAATACACTGTCACGAAAATACACTGTCACAAAAATACACTATCACAAACATTCATTGTCACAAAAAATATACTGTCACAAAAAAGACTGTCACAAAAAGTCAGTCAGTCAGTCAGTCAGCAGTCACTTGTATGTTCTTTGGGTAACTTTGCCTCCCTAACTCCTCTCCTGTAGGCCTCTCGGTTGTGAGCAAGATGGCCTGCTGATGATACATCCATTTGCAGATTACCAGCGATGTCTTGCATCCATCGTCGCCTTGGTCTTCCTCTCTTTCTTTTTCCCATTATGTACCCTCCCAAGACGGCCTTCTCTAAATTCTCATGACGTTTATTATTCCAAATAACAGTATGGAAGGTAACAAAAATAAAGGTTCACAAAAATATACTGTCACAAAATAATAGACTGCCACCAAAAATAGACTGCCGCTTCTTACAAAAATAGACTGCCACAAAAAAACTCCATTGTTACAAAAATAGACTGCCACAAAAAATATACTGCCACTGTTACAAAAATAGACTGTCACAAAGAATAGACTGTTACTGTTACAAATATAGACTGGCACAAAAAGACTGCCACTGTTACAGAAATAGACTGCCACAAAAAATAGACTGTCACTGTTACAAGAATAGACTGTCACAAAAACAGGCTTCCACTGTTACACAAATAGACTGTCACAAAAAATAGACTGCCACTGTTACAAAAATGGACTGTCACAGGAAATAGACTGCCAATGTTACAAAAATAGACTGTCACAAAAAAACAGGATGTCACCAAAAAGTAGTTTGTCACAAAAATACACAGTCACACAGAAGCTCAGTTGCCACAAACACCGTGCCAGACTTTCTTCAGAGGCTGCCATTTGGTGAGATCATTTCTACAAGGAAGACAAAGTTCTCATCTGACGACCCCACATTTCCTGTATGAGAAACGCTTAACGAGACCATCGACAAGACATCTGGCGTAGACAGTTGAACGGGTGACTATTGCCTGTTTACCAACGCCATCGATCAATGAGAAACATCAGGTGAGTTTAATGTCGGCTCAGGATGATGGTGATGATGATGAAAGTATGAGCGAAATATGTCAAGCCATATGTAAAAATACCGGTGACAAGGCAGCAGCTACATCCTCACAACATTAGACGCGGACCCGGATTGTCTCAAAGACCACACCTGCCGAACCTCTACAAACTACGCTCAGTCCTCCACACAAATCCCGTGCCAAATATTATTTACATGTCCAAAATGAACCTCCCAAAATTCAGTGGAAATCACCCCGTTAACCCGAGTATATAAATAAACAACCAGAGACGTTAACTTTACGTGACTCTTGTCGGGTTCTCCACCCTGTGAAAACATACTGTGTTACAACATTAATCTTAAAAAAAAAAGCTACACACCTGAAGAAAATAAATCTTGCAACTTTCACAAATACGTGCTTCAACACTATCTTCTGTCTCGAAAAGAACCACTATTCGTATGTTAGTATGTACATATGTCATATCCCAGTACGTACATATGTCAGTATGTACAATAATTTGTAAGAGAATAAAATAGAAATCTGTATAGAGTTTACATCGACCCAATTTTATTTTATAGATGTGAAGCATGTTCCTGATAGAATCCTAACAATCAGACTTAAGGGCATTCCTAGAAATGTAACAGTCATCCAGGTATATGCACCTACATCAGCAGCAGAAGAAGATGAAGTAGAACATTTTTATAACACACTGCAGACGACAATGGACCAGGTACGGAAAAATGATATTGTATTTATAATGGGTGATTTTAATGCAAAAATTGGTACAGAAAGAGCAGAAGATGAAGGACAAGTTGTAGGGAAATTTAGCATAGGACACAGAAATGAGGCAGGTGACAATCTAATGGCGTTTTGTATGGAAAATGAGCTAATGATCGCTAACACACTTTTTAAACAACATCCAAGAAGACTTTACACATGGACATCACCTGATGGGAAAACCAGGAATCAAATAGATTACATTTTAGTGCAGAGAAGGTGGAGGTCAAGCATAACATCAGCAAAAACTTTACCAAGTGCTTATTGTGACACGGACCATGAGTTATTAATAGCAGACATGAAGATAAAGATAAAAAAGTTAGTTATGGGATCAAGACCACTCCGCTTTGACCTTACAAATATACCAGAACAATACGGTATAGAAGTGAAGAACCGTTTCGAAATCCTGATGGCTGTACAGGAAGAGATGACACCAGATGAATTGGCTACGCAGGCCAAAGATATCTTAGTAACAACAGCTAAAGACATGGTTCCAGTAAAGAAAACACAAAAGAATAGATGGATCACAGCAGGTACACTAGAACTGATAAAACAATGTAGAGAAATGAAGACGCAATGGAGCAACAACAAAGATAAATATAAAACTTTAACAAAAGAAGTACGAAGAAACATAAGAAAAGACAAAAAACAATACATACAAGATTGTTGTGAAAGAATAGAAGAACATCAGAGGTGTGGAAGAGATAGTGAAATGTTTAAGGAAATGAAGACATTGACGAGAAATGTCACACCTAAGCTAAATGTAATTTGTGATGAGATGGGGAATACCCTGACAGAGACAGAGGAAATTCTGGAAAGATGGAAGGATTATTGCAAAAGAATGTATGAAACAACCGACTGTGGAAGCAGAAATCAACAGTGTGAATTATTATTGGAGGAGAAAGAACCCGAGCCGACAATGGAAGAAGTTTTATGGGCAATAAAGAGTCTGAAAAATGGTAAATCACCAGGATGTGATGAGATAACCGCTGAATTTATTAAAGCAGGAGGAAAGGAGTGTGCAACAATCTATCATGCACTATGTAAAAAGATATGGCATTCAGGTATTTGGCCAAAAGAATGGAAAAGAACTGTATTCATACCACTGCCAAAAAAGGGTAACCTGAAATTATGCACCAACTACAGAACTGTTGCCCTGATTAGTCATGCCAGTAAAATTCTGTTAAAAATCATAATGGGTAGACTTCGAAAGAAAATAGAAGAAGAAGTCAATATAGTCCAAGCTGGCTTCAGGCAAGGAAGAGGATCAAGAGATCATATATTCAATCTAAGATTAATAATAGAGAAATGCAGGGAGTTTAATGTGAATCTATATTTATCCTTTATAGACTACTCAAAGGCATTTGATTGTGTACAACACCAGAAACTTTGGGAAATAATGGAAAAAATGGGATTTCCAACACATTTGATACAATTAACATCACTGCTGTATTTAGACCAACAAGCAGCAGTAAGAATAAATGGTGAAACAACAAGTTGGTTTGACATAAAACAAGGGGTCCGTCAGGGGTGCATATTGTCACCCTACTTATTTAATTTGTATACTGAAAATATAATGAGGAATGTTAGAGAAGATGTAGACAAAGAATATTACGATGCCATAACAGTTGGAGGTTATGAAATACCAGAGATTAGATATGCTGATGACACAGTATTGCTGTCCACAACACAAGAAGGAATGGAAAAACTAATTATGTCAGTCCGCAAGAACAGCGAAGAGCAGAACCTCTATCTTAATGCAAAGAAAACTAAAGTGATGACAACTGACAAAACAAACAAGGCAACTGAAATATGTATCAGTGAGGAAAAACTGGAAGAAGTGGAGAGTTTTGAATATCTTGGATCACTACTAACTAATAATGGAGATACAATGCGGGAAATTAAAAGGAGGACATCTATTGCTCTTCAGAAAGTAAAACAAATAAAGAATCTGTGGAGAGGAGCAGACAGAACCACAAAAATAAGATTTTTAAGGGCATGCATCTTTCCCATCGCAACATATGCCTGTGAGACCTGGACACTTAACAAAACAGCTGAGAAGCACATAAATGCCTTTGAATGTAAATGCTATAGAAGAGTTCTCCAAATATCGTGGACACAAAAAAGAACAAATATATCTATACTACAAGAGCTTAATATTGAAGAAGGCTGGCTAGTAAAGAGGATTAAAGAGAGAAAACTTAAATATTTTGGCCACAAAATGATAATTTAGAGAAGACCGTATTGGAAGGATACATAATGGGAAAAAGAAAAAGAGGAAGACCGAAACGAAGATGGCTGCAAGACATCGTTGATAATCTGGAAATGGATGCAGCAGCAGCAGGCCATCTTGCTCACAACCGAGAGGCCTACAGGAGTGCTGTTTGGGAGGCAAAGTTCCGCAAGGGACATGCAAAGGAATGAATGAATGAATGAAGCATGTTCCATGAATAAGAGAGTACAGCGAGAAATGGAGGCTTTGGAAATATGGTTCATAAGAAAGATGTTGAAGGTACCATGGACAACCATCGAAGAAGTCTTAAGAGAGGCTGGAGTTAAAAGACAAATTACAGCAAAGATCAGAGGCAGACAAGCGAGATTTATAGGACATTTTCTGAGAAGAGGAAAACTGGAACACATTGTGGCAACTGGAAAAATTGAGGGAAGAAGAGACAGAGGAAGACAGAGAGAGAGAGAGAGAGAGAGAGAGAAGGAGAGAAGTTACTGGATGTGCTGTCAGTGTAGCTATGAAGAGAGTCACCGGCGGATCTCATAATCAAGTCTAAAGACAGGAATTGTGGAGAGAAATGATCGCCTATGCCACACGGCACGGCACGTGATTGATTGTATCGAATCCTGAGACTCAAAGAAAGACTGGCCTATTACACGTCATTATATGAACAAAGTACCTTATCCTGGATAAAGTCAAGGAGCAAGCAAGATGTTCATAAATGCCCCTAGATGAGCTCACACTAAGCCACTGTATGAGTGCGTGTCTGCGCCAGACATTAAAATGAAATGTCACGTGACAAAAAGAGGCGATCTGGAAGCTTTCATAGAACCGGCGCTTTAGCAGAGCACTTCTAAAACATCGGCGTAGAACTCTAAAGCTAAGATATTTTATATGTGACGAGCGGTCTGAAGAATTTATGGTGTACTGTTGTGTACGTTATATACTGTACTTATCTATCTATCTATCTATCTATCTATCTATCTATCTATCTATCTATCTATCTATATCTATCTATCTATCTATCTATCTATCTATCTATCTATCTGTCTGTCTGTCTGTCTGTCTGTCTGTCTGTCTGTCTGTCTGTCTGTCTGTCTGTCTGTCTGTCTGTCTGTCAATATAATTCTATAACATATTGCCCAACCCTATTTGTGGCAATTGTTCATATCCGACCCAACACACATTCAACTCTTATACAATTATCTTCTCCTAAAACCGACGCTTGATCTGTTAAAAAATAAACACAACTTCTGATACTCAGCTGCCCACCTTTGGGCTGCCTTTCCAGCCCACGTAATACTCATGGTAATATTGCAGTATTCTTTCTTATAACTTCAAAATTTGTCAGTACCTGTTCGAGGTCGACTTGTATATTTGTACGCATCTCTAATCTAAGATAGTGAATGCATATTTTACTCCATGGTCATCACAGGATATCGTTGTAATTATTAATATTAGTATATTAGTATATTATTATATTATTATTTTGTGTGGCTGACTTTACTTCTGTACAGATCTGTTGACATTTGTCCAGTCGTTTTCAGATGCTGATGCAGTCTTTGTTGCTGGCATTGAGGCCACTCTACAACCATTTGTGGCCAGAGCATGCGATGCGTCTTCACTGAGGACAAGTATCAGCTACACCCTAGTAGTTCCTGGACAAAGAATGACCGGAGTGACCTAGCACTGTACAGAGACCTACTTCAGTCAGTGGACAGGTTCAGCTATCTTGGATCAACAGTTACTTCCACCTTCTCTCTGTACGGAGAAATCAATAGACGAATTGGAAAGGCATTTACAACTTTCGAGAAACTAAATTAAAGAGCATGGGACAAAAGAATATTAGGACTTAGGATAGAGGTTCAAATAAATGAGACATGTTGAAGGTACCATGGACAACCATCGAAGAAGTCTTAAGAGAGGCTGGAGTTAAAAGACAAATTACAGCAAAGATCAGAGGCAGACAAGCGAGATTTATAGGACATTTTCTGAGAAGAGGAAAACTGGAACACATTGTGGCAACTGGAAAAATTGAGGGAAGAAGAGACAGAGGAAGACAGAGAGAGAGAGAGAGAAGGAGAGAAGTTACTGGATGTGCTGTCAGTGTAGCTATGAAGAGAGTCACCGGCGGATCTCATAATCAAGTCTAAAGACAGGAATTGTGGAGAGAAATGATCGCCTATGCCACACGGCACGGCACGTGATTGATTGTATCGAATCCTGAGACTCAAAGAAAGACTGGCCTATTACACGTCATTATATGAACAAAGTACCTTATCCTGGATAAAGTCAAGGAGCAAGCAAGATGTTCATAAATGCCCCTAGATGAGCTCACACTAAGCCACTGTATGAGTGCGTGTCTGCGCCAGACATTAAAATGAAATGTCACGTGACAAAAAGAGGCGATCTGGAAGCTTTCATAGAACCGGCGCTTTAGCAGAGCACTTCTAAAACATCGGCGTAGAACTCTAAAGCTAAGATATTTTATATGTGACGAGCGGTCTGAAGAATTTATGGTGTACTGTTGTGTACGTTATATACTGTACTTATCTATCTATCTATCTATCTATCTATCTATCTATCTATCTATCTATCTATCTATCTATCTATCTATCTATCTATCTATCTATCTATCTATCTATCTATCTATCTGTCTGTCTGTCTGTCTGTCTGTCTGTCTGTCTGTCTGTCTGTCTGTCTGTCTGTCTGTCTGTCTGTCAATATAATTCTATAACATATTGCCCAACCCTATTTGTGGCAATTGTTCATATCCGACCCAACACACATTCAACTCTTATACAATTATCTTCTCCTAAAACCGACGCTTGATCTGTTAAAAAATAAACACAACTTCTGATACTCAGCTGCCCACCTTTGGGCTGCCTTTCCAGCCCACGTAATACTCATGGTAATATTGCAGTATTCTTTCTTATAACTTCAAAATTTGTCAGTACCTGTTCGAGGTCGACTTGTATATTTGTACGCATCTCTAATCTAAGATAGTGAATGCATATTTTACTCCATGGTCATCACAGGATATCGTTGTAATTATTAATATTAGTATATTAGTATATTATTATATTATTATTTTGTGTGGCTGACTTTACTTCTGTACAGATCTGTTGACATTTGTCCAGTCGTTTTCAGATGCTGATGCAGTCTTTGTTGCTGGCATTGAGGCCACTCTACAACCATTTGTGGCCAGAGCATGCGATGCGTCTTCACTGAGGACAAGTATCAGCTACACCCTAGTAGTTCCTGGACAAAGAATGACCGGAGTGACCTAGCACTGTACAGAGACCTACTTCAGTCAGTGGACAGGTTCAGCTATCTTGGATCAACAGTTACTTCCACCTTCTCTCTGTACGGAGAAATCAATAGACGAATTGGAAAGGCATTTACAACTTTCGAGAAACTAAATTAAAGAGCATGGGACAAAAGAATATTAGGACTTAGGATAGAGGTTCAAATAAATGAGACATGTGTACTTAGCATACTCTTATATGTGTAAGGAAACCATACTGAAAATTCTCAGAAATAAATAAAAAAATTACCAACTACATTATAGTGAGAATGCAAACGAGGACATAACTAAACGAACAGGCATAGAGAAAATTAGTGAAGAGGTCAAAAGACGAATATTGAAATTCCTGGGCCACATTTTACGAATGTAAAGAAGAAAGACTACAACATGGTCTCCTTCCCTTCACAAGTTCATGTATTTTAGACTTTGTCTACCACACAGCCTCCATCCCTCCACAAGTTCATATATCTTAGACTTTGTCTACCACACAGCCTCCATCCCTCCACAAGTTCATATATCTTAGACTTTGTCTACCACACAGCCTCCTTCCCTCCACACGTTCATATATCTTAGACTTTGTCTACCACACAGCCTCCATCCATCCACAAGTTCATATATATCTTAGACTTTGTCTACCACACAGCCTCCTTCCCTCCACAAGTTCATATATCTTAGACTTTGTCTACCACACAGCCTCCTTCCCTCCACAAGTTCATATATCTTAGACTTTGTCTACCACACAGCCTCCTTCCCTCCACAAGTTCATATATATCTTAGACTTTGTCTACCACACAGCCTCCATCCCTCCACAAGTTCATATATCTTAGACTTTGTCTACCACATCCCTCCACAAGTTCATATATCTTAGACTTTGTCTACCACACAGCCTCCTTCCCTCCACAAGGTCATATATCTTAGGAGAGTTACTGGATGTGCTGTCAGTGTAGCTATGAAGAGAGTCACCGGCGGATCTCATAATCAAGTCTAAAGACAGGAATTGTGGAGAGAAATGATCGCCTATGCCACACGGCACGGCACGTGATTGATTGTATCGAATCCTGAGACTCAAAGAAAGACTGGCCTATTACACGTCATTATATGAACAAAGTACCTTATCCTGGATAAAGTCAAGGAGCAAGCAAGATGTTCATAAATGCCCCTAGATGAGCTCACACTAAGCCACTGTATGAGTGCGTGTCTGCGCCAGACATTAAAATGAAATGTCACGTGACAAAAAGAGGCGATCTGGAAGCTTTCATAGAACCGGCGCTTTAGCAGAGCACTTCTAAAACATCGGCGTAGAACTCTAAAGCTAAGATATTTTATATGTGACAGGCGGTCTGAAGAATTTATGGTGTACTGTTGTGTACGTTATATACTGTACTTATCTATCTATCTATCTATCTATCTATCTATCTATCTATCTATCTATCTATCTATCTATCTATCTATCTATCTATCTATCTATCTATCTATCTATCTATCTATCTATCTATCTATCTATCTATCTGTCTATCTGTCTGTCTGTCTGTCTGTCTGTCTGTCTGTCTGTCAATATAATTCTATAACATATTGCCCAACCCTATTTGTGGCAATTGTTCATATCCGACCCAACACACATTCAACTCTTATACAATTATCTTCTCCTAAAACCGACGCTTGATCTGTTAAAAAATAAACACAACTTCTGATACTCAGCTGCCCACCTTTGGGCTGCCTTTCCAGCCCCGTAATACTCATGGTAATATTGCAGTATTCTTTCTTATAACTTCAAAATTTGTCAGTACCTGTTCGAGGTCGACTTGTATATTTGTACGCATCTCTAATCTAAGATAGTGAATGCATATTTTACTCCATGGTCATCACAGGATATCGTTGTCATTATTAATATTAGTATATTAGTATATTATTATATTATTATTTTGTGTGGCTGACTTTACTTCTGTACAGATCTGTTGACATTTGTCCAGTCGTTTTCAGATGCTGATGCAGTCTTTGTTGCTGGCATTGAGGCCACTCTACAACCATTTGTGGCCAGAGCATGCGATGCGTCTTCACTGAGGACAAGTATCAGCTACACCCTAGTAGTTCCTGGACAAAGAATGACCGGAGTGACCTAGCACTGTACAGAGACCTACTTCAGTCAGTGGACAGGTTCAGCTATCTTGGATCAACAGTTACTTCCACCTTCTCTCTGTACGGAGAAATCAATAGACGAATTGGAAAGGCATTTACAACTTTCGAGAAACTAAATTAAAGAGCATGGGACAAAAGAATATTAGGACTTAGGATAGAGGTTCAAATAAATGAGACATGTGTACTTAGCATACTCTTATATGTGTAAGGAAACCATACTGAAAATTCTCAGAAATAAATAAAAAAATTACCAACTACATTATAGTGAGAATGCAAACGAGGACATAACTAAACGAACAGGCATAGAGAAAATTAGTGAAGAGGTCAAAAGACGAATATTGAAATTCCTGGGCCACATTTTACGAATGTAAAGAAGAAAGGCTACAACATGGTCTCCTTCCCTTCACAAGTTCATGTATTTTAGACTTTGTCTACCACACAGCCTCCATCCCTCCACAAGTTCATATATCTTAGACTTGTCTACCACACAGCCTCCATCCCTCCACAAGTTCATATATCTTAGACTTTGTCTACCACACAGCCTCCTTCCTCCACAAGTTCATATATCTTAGACTTTGTCTACCACACAGCCTCCATCCATCCACAAGTTCATATATCTTAGACTTTGTCTACCACACAGCCTCCTTCCCTCCACAAGTTCATATATCTTAGACTTTGTCTACCACACAGCCTCCTTCCCTCCACAAGTTCATATATCTTAGACTTTGTCTACCACACAGCCTCCTTCCCTCCACAAGTTCATATATCTTAGACTTTGTCTACCACACAGCCTCCATCCCTCCACAAGTTCATATATCTTAGACTTTGTCTACCACATCCCTCCACAAGTTCATATATCTTAGACTTTGTCTACCACACAGCCTCCATCCCTCCACAAGTTCATATATCTTAGACTTTGTCTACCACATCCCTCCACAAGTTCATATATCTTAGACTTTGTCTACCACATCCCTCCACAAGTTTATATATCTTAGACTTTGTCTACCATACAGCCTCCTTCCCTCCACAAATTCATATATCTTAGACTTTGTCTACCACATCCCTCCACAAGTTCATATATCTTAGACTTTGTCTACCACACAGCCTCCATCCCTCCACAAGTTCATATATCTTAGACTTTGTCTACCACATCCCTCCACAAGTTCATATATCTTAGACTTTGTCTACCACATCCCTCCACAAGTTTATATATCTTAGACTTTGTCTACCACATCCCTCCACAAGTTCATATATCTTAGACTTTGTCTACCACACAGCCTCCATCCATCCACAAGTTCATATATCTTAGACTTTGTCTACCACATCCTTCCACAAGTTCATATATCTTAGACTTTGTCTACCACACAGCCTCCATCCATCCACAAGTTCATATATCTTAGACTTTGTCTACCACATCCTTCCACAAGTTCATATATCTTAGACTTTGTCTACCACACAGCCTCCATCCATCCACAAGTTCATATATCTTAGACTTTGTCTACCACATCCTTCCACAAGTTCATATATCTTAAACTTTGTCTACCACATCCTTCCACAAGTTCATATATCTTAAACTTTATCTACCACATCCTTCCACAAGTTCATATATCTTAAACTTTGTCTACCACATCCTTCCACAAGTTCATATATCTTAAACTTTGTCTACCACATCCTTCCACAAGTTCATATATCTTAGACTTTGTCTACCACATCCTTCCACAAGTTCATATATCTTAACTTTGTCTACCACATCCTTCCACAAGTTCATATATCTTAAACTTTATCTACCACATCCTTCCACAAGTTCATATATCTTAAACTTTGTCTACCACATCCTTCCACAAGTTCATATATCTTAAACTTTATCTACCACACAGCCTCCTTCCCTCCACAAGTTTATATATCTTAAACTTTGTCTACCACACAGCCTCCTTCCCTCCACAAGTTTATATATCTTAAACTTTGTCTACCACACAGCCTCCTTCCCTCCACAAGTTTATATATCTTAAACTTTGTCTACACACAGCCTCCTTCCCTCCACAAGTTCATATATCTTAAACTTTGTCTACCACATCCTCCTTCCCTCCACAAGTTTATATATCTTAAACTTTGTCTACCACACAGCCTCCTTCCCTCCACAAGTTCATATATCTTAAACTTTGTCTACCACACATCCTCCTTCCCTCCACAAGTTCATATATCTTAACTTTGTCTACCACACATCCTCCTTCCCTCCACAAGTTATATATCTTAAACTTTGTCTACCACACAGCCTCCTTCCCTCCACAAGTTCATATATCTTAAACTTTGTCTACCACACATCCTCCTTCCCTCCACAAGTTCATATATCTTAAACTTTGTCTACCACACATCCTCCTTCCCTCCACAAGTTTATATATCTTAAACTTTGTCTACCACACAGCCTCCTTCCCTCCACAAGTTCATATATCTTAAACTTTGTCTACCACACAGCCTCCTTCCCTCCACAAGTTCATATATCTTAAACTTTGTCTACCACACAGCCTCCTTCCCTCCACAAGTTCATATATCTTAAACTTTGTCTACCACACATCCTCCTTCCCTCCACAAGTTTATATATCTTAAACTTTGTCTACCACACAGCCTCCTTCCCTCCACAAGTTCATATATCTTAAACTTTGTCTACCACACAGCCTCCTTCCCTCCACAAGTTCATATATCTTAAACTTTGTCTACCACACAGCCTCCTTCCCTCCACAAGTTTATATCTTAAACTTTGTCTACCACACAGCCTCCTTCCCTCCACAAGTTCATATATCTTAAACTTTGTCTACCACACAGCCTCCTTCCCTCCACAAGTTCATATATCTTAAACTTTGTCTACCACACAGCCTCCTTCCCTCCACAAGTTCATATATCTTAGACTTTGTCTACCACACATCCTCCTTCCCTCCACAAGTTCATATATCTTAGACTTTGTCTACCACACATCCTCCTTCCCTCCACAAGTTCATATATCTTAGACTTTGTCTACCACATCCTTCCACAAGTTCATATATCTTAGACTTTGTCTACCACACAGCCTCCTTCCCTCCACAAGTACAAAAAGCGCTGTCGCCGTGACTTGGAAACCTCGAGGGAGAAAAAGAGGAGCAGGCCGTTAGAAATATGGATACTCTCAATACAAAAAGAACTAAAGAAAGCGGGAAGACACAAGGAGGTAATCCAACTTGTTCAAGATAGGTCAGTCAGTGAGTCATTTGCATGTCCCTTGCGGAACTTTGCCTCCCTAACAGCTCTTCTGTAGGCCTTTCTGGTATAAATAAGATGCCCTGCTGCTTATGCGTCCATTTGCAGATTATCAACGATGTCTTGCAGCCTTCTCCGCCTTGGTCTTTCTTTCTTTTTCCCATTATGTACCCTTCCAAGACTTTCTTCTCTAAATTCACATTACGTTTAATTTTTCTAAAATGTTTCAGTTTTCTCCATTTAATCTTCCTTAGTATCAAACCTTCTTCTATGCTGAGTTCTTGTAGTATGGATATATTTGTTCTTTTTTGTGTCCATGGTATTTGAAGAGCTCTTCTGTAGCATTTACATTCAAAGGCATTTATGTGTTTCTCAGCTGTTTTGTTAAGTGTCCAGGTCTCACAGGCATATGTTGCGATGGGAAAGATTTATGCCCTTAATAATCTTATTTTTGTAGTTCTGTTTGTTCCTCTCCATAGCTTCTTTACTTGTTTTATTTTCTGAAAAGCGATATATGTCCTGCTTTCAATTTTCGTCATTGTATCTCAAGTATTAGTTAGTAATGATTCAAGATATTCAGAACTCTACACTTCTTCCAATTTTTTCCTCATTGATATATATATATATATATTTCAGCTGCCTTATTTGTTTTGTCAGGTGTCATCAATTTAGCTTTCTTTGCATTAAGATAAAGATTTTGTTCTTCACTGCTCTTACGGACTGACATAATTAGTTTTTCCATTCCTTTTTCTGCTGTGAACAGTAATACTGTGTCATCAGCATATCTAATCCCTGGTCTTTCATAACCTGAAATTATTACGGCATCGTCATTTTCTCTATCTACATCTTCTCTAACACTCCTCATCATATTTTTAGTCTACAAGTTAAATAAGTAAGGCTCAAGACAGGATTGGCTGGGAAACGTTTGTTGGTGCCTTTTGCTTCATTTGGTGTACAGAGGATTGATCTTGATGAATATTTCCTTATTCCTCACAAAAATAATGAACATTAGCCAGCAAGACCGTTCCACAGTCCGGCATGGTTCCATCTATGGTGACAACTCTAAGTAGAAGAAAAGGGTTAAAGTGAGGGGGGATTGTAGCAAAAAATCAGAACAGCCAAGTAAATTTTATAATGTGAACTTGTGAAGGGAAGTAGATCACGTGGTAGACAAAGTCTGAGATATATGAACTTGTGGAAGGAAGGAGTCACATGGTAGACAAAGTCTGAGATATATGAACTTGTGGAAGGAAGGAGTCACATGGTAGACAAAGTCTGAGATATATGAACTTGTGGAAGGAAGGAGTCACATGGTAGACAAAGTCTGAGATATATGAACTTGTGGAGGGAAGGAGGCACATGATAGACAAAGTCTGAGATACGAAGATGTTTGTAACTCATCCATGAACGATTTTTTCAACCTGCTAGGAGGAACTTGAATGAACTACCGAAGGAATGAATCCCATGGAGAAATCTCTCTCTCTCTCTCTCTCTCTCTGAGGCTATAGCATTGCCTGAAGAAGAAATGAGGGTCAAAATCGAAGACTGAAGAGCAAGGCCACTGATCCTTGCAACACAAACAATGGTTTCTACCACCGTGGCCAGCTACCCAAGTCCAACACTATTAGAAGGACCAGTAAGAGGAGCATTACTGCAGAACCATTCTCGGTAAAACTAATAGCAAATATCTGTAGTCTACGAACCCAGTCTTCATTACATTAGTTACATTACATTGTATCATATCATATCATATCATATCTAATCATACCACAAAACACAACACCACACCACACCACACCACACCACACCAAGCCACCTCACGTCACATGAAATCGCATGACATGCATTATATTATATTATATTATGTTATATTATGTTATATTATATTATATTATATTATATTACACGAGCTGACAATGCTCTTGTAATAAATACACACACACGCACTCAACTTGAGAAAACATGGCACCTACAGTTAAGTGGAGATAAATTTTCTAGTTAGAAAATAATTGAAACAGACGTTGATGTTATCTCATGCGTCTTGCTCTGTATCTGAAAAGCTGGAACCCGTTTTTTTTATTTTAAGAGCTGGAACCCGTTTTTTTTAATTTTAAGAGCTGGAACTTGTTTTTTTTTATTTTACGTCACTTCACGTTAGATAGCACCACGTGACTTGTTTCTTGTGCTCACAGCGCGATTATTTGTTCTAATTTTCGTTCCCATCATTTTATGGCGGGGCTTTAAGGCAATAATAAGAATAACAGTTTTTGTTTAGTGTTTGGCTTAGGTAGTGCGCGTGGATTCATAGCTTTTGGTTTTGCTTAGGCTTCACCATCCAGTGTACACGTAAAATATGATAGGAAGAGACGCTAGCGCAAGAATGAGACGGTTTGCTTCAGTTTGTTTCTATCTCGTCAGCGACGAAAACACAGGGAGAGAGAGGGTGAGAGAGAGAGAGAGGGTGAGAGAGAGGGAGAGAGAGGGTGAGAGAGAGTGAGAGGGTGAGAGAGATAGAGAGAAAGAGAGGGTGAGAGAGAGAGAGAGAAAGAGAGGGTGAAAGAGAGAGGGTGAGAGAGAGAAGGAGAGAGAAGGTGAGAGGGAGAGGGTGAGAGAGATAGAGGTTGAGAGAGATAGAGAGAGGGTGAGAGAGATAGAGAGAGACAGAGAGGGTAAGAGAGATAGAGAAAGAGGGGGTGAGAGAGATTGATTGATTGATTGATTAATCTTTATTTCAAAAGGGTTAAGAATTGGGCACGCAGGCCCGTCTGACATTCTGCCCTTTATCATACATCTTTCACTCTATTCCAGACATTCTACAAATATGCTGTTCATATAACAAACATAATTAACATTGAAGCTGAGAGACATAAAATAAAATATAACATTTACGTTTCGCTCTTAAACATTCACTCAGTACAGAAGTAACTACATACATTATAAATGACAATCTACTAAACAAAATTTTCGGGACTGTTCAGAAAACATTGTATTCGGTGTCTGTAAGAGCAGTTTAAGATAACTTTTGAGTTTTATAATTCATGGAGGCATGTAGTCGACATCAAATAGATATTGAGAAAGCTTGTAGTTGTAGGAAGGAGTATAATTTATATTTTTTATATCGGATGGGAGGGTATTCCAAAGATGAGCAGCAGAATAGCTAAAGCTTTTCTTGTAAAGATCAAGTCTAGGTTTTGGAAGACATATGTTGTTCAAGCGCTGGCTGCACTTTGGGCTAAATTTAAACAGGTTCCATAGATAAGGCGAGCATGCCGTGAAAGAATTTGATGTACTAACTTGGCTTTGTTGAAGAGGAACCTGTTCTTAAGAGGCAGTATTTTGATACGTTTGTACTGGTTAGTTGTTTGTGCTTGATCTTTGTCACTAATAAGCTTTACTGCTCGCTTTTGGAGTGAGTATAGCCTCTTTGTATTTGACACTGAGCAACCATCCCAAACTGAGATAGAGAGAAAGAGAGGGTGAGAAATAGAGAGAGAAAGAAAGGGTTAGAGATAGAGAGAGAAAGAGACTGTGAAAGAGAGTGAGAGAAAGAGAGGGTGAGAGAGATAGAGGTTGAGAGAGATAGAGAAAGAGGGGGTGAAAGAGATAGAAAGAGAGGATGAGAGATAGAGAGAGTGAGAGATAGAGAGAGAAGGAGAGGGTGAGAGACAGAGAGAAAGAGAAGATGAGAGAGAGTAAGAGTGTGAGAGAGATAGAGAGAGAGAAAGAGACGATGAGAGAGATAGAGAGAGAAAGAGAGGGTGAGAGAGATGGTGAGTCTAAGAGAGAGAGGGTGAAAGAGTGAGAGAGAGAGCAAGAGAGAGTGTGTGTATGTGCGAGAGAGAGAGGGTGAGAATGTGTGTGTGGGAGAGAAAAACAGTGTGCTTGAAAGAGACAAAAAGAGAGAGAGAGAAAGTGTGTGTGGGAGAGACAGGGTTAGAGAGACAGAGAAAGGGGTGTGTGAGAGAGAGGAGCTTATACAAGAAATGAAGAAACGAGTAATTTTAAAATGTCTATTTCCTCTCTGTTTTCTGTCTGACTAAAAGCCATAGACATCATTTTCTTGTCTCCCTTTGTTTCAAAACTCTGTTATATAAAACACATAAAACATGATGCGGTCAGTGCAAATACAATTTTGATGCAATTTTTCTCCAGTCATAACGAGGTTATGTTTCATTCTCAGTAATAGTGCAATGTTGTAGCTGTGGCGTGTAATGTTGAGGGTGTGTTGTGTAATGTTGTAGTTATGGCGTACAAGAAATGATATTGTGGTATGTAATGTTGTAGTTGCGGTACATAATGTTTTAGTTATAGTGCACATTAATACAGTTGTGGTGGGTAATGTTGTAGGTATGCTATATGACGTTGTAATTGTTGTATATAATATAGTAGTATTGCTGTACAATATATATATATTTATATATAAGGTAAAGATAGTCCCATAGCAAATGCAGTAGGGGATGAAGCGTTAGAGACCTTATTATGCTGGTCCATCAGTGTATGAGGTGGGGTGGCCAGTTCCTTTCCTCGCTGCATTTCCTTCCCAGATTTTCTCTGGCACCCATTTTACGAGGCTGGGTCGACCTCAGGGTCGAAAAAAAATCCCGCTCAGCTGGGAATTCGAACCCTCGACCATTCTGTTGCTAGACGAGTGCTCTAACCACTACGCTAGCCGGTCCCTATGAGTTTTAGGTGGGAAGTAAGTGTATTTCAGAAATAACAGCAAGCAAAGTCTTTCTTGTGGAAGTCAGTCCTAGGCTATGGGAGACAATAACTGCCGAGAGAAACAAATAATCCCAGTCATTTATTAACTGGCACTGGAAAATATAAAGCTTTTAAAAGAAAAATGAATGAGAAACACCAAGGATCGCACGAGATGGAGAAGTTTGATCGGCAGCACAGTCTGACGTGGTACGTAATATATGTAACCAACGATGCTTCGTCCTCTCAGTTTGTGTCCTTAGTTTACTGTTATCAGACCGCCTTGCTTCTTATATGGCCAGTTTATACGTGGCAGTGTTCAACGTTCATGTCTTTTCCAGTTTCCAAAGATAAATGATCGTAGATTTTCTGAAGTTTTCTCTTGCAGGGTGAACTGACATGAACTACTCGTATGAACTACTCCTATGAACTACTCGTATGAACTACTCGCAGACGGACTATTTCCAAGAGCTTGCCTTCTCTTTGCTCTTTCCCTTTCATGTTTCACGTCCAAGTAATTGTAACCTGTGCATGTGTCCCTAGATCATAGCTGGTTTGGTACATGGCGACTGTCCCGGGCATAGTTCCCAGTGACAAAATGTTGATCATATTATCCTGACATATAACATTTATGAACGCAACATTTCGACTCTCAGTTTCGTGGAGCAAAATCAATAAACATAAAAGAGCAGGGAGAAGGCAACGATGAATTGGATAAATGAGAATAATTAAGGTAATCAGGGAGAACAGAAAAAAAATCATGAGCATTCAGAATATAACAGTATCAGGTGGAGTAAATCTCAGGCTGTACTGGTTCTCTCTCTCTCTCTCTCTCTCTCTCTCTCTTGTCCATGCCAATCCGGCTTTGGTTGTCATTGATTTCCATAACCATTTATCTTTTGACCTTTCTATAAGACTGCTCTGGGCAGTTGTATGTCAATTTTTCATTCAGTCAATTATCTTTTATTTTTTGTTTGTTTGTTTTTTGTTTTTGTCTTTCTCTATCACTTTTCCCCTCCAGTTTTCCTCTTGTCGCTAGGTGTCCCAGTCTGCCTCTTCTCAAAACATGCCCTACAGACCTGGAATGTGAAATAGTATTTCGCTGGGCCTAAATACTAACGTGCCAGCACGGCACCAGCTGAACCAGTATTATGCTGGATGAGTAGTCTTCCTGTGGAGGACAATTTTTCATTATAGAAATTACATCTTCTTGCTGGTGCTATAAGACAATCTAATTTCCTCTGTTACACATTAAGAAAATTCAAAAGACTTCCAGGCACACAACATCGCAGAAGAATATTGATGCAACAACTTAAACTGAACTTGGCAGTCTCCCAAAATAAACAAAACTTGTCAAATAGTAAGGGTTTCAACAAAGCCAGTGGTATTTTACATCAGACAAGACACGTTTATTAATGGATAGAATGAAGAGTGGAATTGTGAGGATGAATAAACATCACTGCCGCAAGGCGGGAAACATAGAACACAATGACAAGAAAAACTTCCCGGCGAGAGAACAACTTGGCTATATGGGAGCAGAGCCAAGGTTAAGAATTAAGTAAAGTTACATACTTACAATGCACATGAATACAACCTCATTTCCAACTTCTACAAAAAAACCTAAATAATTCAAAACATTGACTAACACATAAATACTTGACCTAACCCATGGTCTGCCCATCTCTACCTACCTACCTAAATATCTACCTACCTATCTACTACCTACCTACCTACAAACCACCTACCTACCTACATACCTACCTACTTACCTACCTACCGACCTACCTACCTACCTAACTAACTACCTACCTACCTACCTACCTACCTACCTACCTACCTACTTACCTACCTACCTAACTATCTACCTATATAAATATCTACATACCTACTACCTACCTTCATAAACTAACCTACCTACCTACCTATCTACCTGCCTACCTACCTACCTACCTATCTATCTACCTACCTATATATCTACATATTTAACAAAATTATCTACCTACCTAGCTACTTACCTACCTTCCTAAAACCTACTTATATACCTAACTACCTACCTATCTAACTATCTATCTACCTATCTATCTACCTACCTACATAATTATCTAAATTACCCACCTACATACTTATCTAAATTACCCACTTACCTAAATTATCTACCTACTACCTACCTACCTACCTACCTACTTACCTACCTACCTAACTACCTACCTACATACCTAACTACCTACCTACCTGCCTACCTACATATCTATTATCTACCTACCTATCTACTACCTACGTATCTAAGCTACCTATCTACCTACCTAAGCTACCTACCTACCTATCTATCTATCTGCCTACCGACCTACCTATTTACCTACCTACATATTTACCTAAACTACCTACCTACCTAAACTACCTACCTATTTACTATCTACCTACATAAACTACCTACCTACGTACTTACCTACCTACCTACCTAACTACCTATTATCTACTTACCTACCTACTTACCTAACTACCTAAGCTACCTACCTACCTAGCGACCTATCTACCTACCTACTTACGTAACTACCTAAGCTACCTACTTACCTACCTACAGAACTACCTATCTACCTAAACTACCTACCTATCTAAACTATCTACCTACTAAATTACCTACATACCTAAACTATCTACCTATCCAAACTACCTACCTATCTAAATTACCTACCTAAACTACCTATCAATCTAAAATACCTATCTACATACCTACCTAAGCTAACTACCTACCTAACCTCTCTCTCTCTCTCCCTCTGAACCTTAGGTGCCCAGGGCACATGCGGCTTCCGCAAGGGTTTTCCAAAAATGCCTGTCCTTTGCCTTTTGTTCTGCTCTTGACCAGATGAGCCCTCTATTGTTCAACATCCTTTCTGTTGTTCTTCTAACCTACCTACCTAAATTACCTACCTAATAAACTACCTACCTACCTACATACCGACCCACTTACCTACCTAAACTAAACTATCTACGTATCTAAACTACTTACCTACCTAAACTACCTACGTATCTAAACTACCTAAACTACCTACCTACCCACCTACCTACCTACCGACCTAAATTACCTACGTAAACTACCTAAATATCTACCTAAACTACCTACTTAAACTAACTATCTACCTACCTAAACTATCTACCTATCTGAACTACCTACCTACTTACCTACCTAAATTACCTACCTAGTAACCTACCTAAACTACCTACCTACTTACCTACCTAAACTTCCTACGTACCTAAAGTACGTACCTACCTAAACTACCTACCTACCTAAACTACATACCTACCTAAACTACCTACCTACCTAAACTGCATACCTACCTAAACTACCTACCTACCTAAACTACCTACATACTTACCTACATACCTATCCAAATTACCTACCTACTTACCTAGTTACCTATCCTAAACTACATACCTACCTAAACTACCTACCTCCAAAACTACCTACCTACCTACCTACTTACCTACCTACCTAAACTACCTACCTACTTACCTACCTACCTACATACCTACCCAAATTACCTACATACTTACCTAGTTACCTATCCTAAACTACCCAACTACCTACCTAAACTACATACCTACCTGAACTACCTACTTACCTAAACTACCTACCTACCAAAACTACCTACCTACCTACTTACCTCCCTACCTAAACTACCTACCTACTTACCTACCTACCTAAACTACCTACATACTTACCTACATACCTACCTAAATTACCTACCTAGTTACCTACTTAAACTACCTAACTACCTACCTAAACTACATACCTACCTAAACTACCTACCTACCAAAACTACCTACCTACCTACTTCCTGCCTACCTACCAACCTGCCTACCTACCTACCTGCTTGCCTACCTACATGCATACCTACTTGTTTATCTGCCTACCTACCTTCATACCTAACTACATACCTACCACCTACATATCTGTCTACCCACCCAACCACTCACCCATCTACTATGGTAGAGACTCTAGGGGAGAGTGCCCCTTCTTTCAGCACAGTGAAGAAATGGCAGCTCAATTCAAACATGGAAAGGAGAGTCTGGAAGATGATCCCCGTCCAGGAATATCAAGAACGGTAACTGCCGAAGAAACCACCGGCAGAATCCATGACATGATAATGAAGGATCGACGACTAACTCAGCAGTACACTGCTACTGAGTTTGGCATCTCCAAGGAACGTGTTCATGTCATTATTCACTATGTTCTTCAAATGATAAAGGTCTCTGTTCGATGGGTTCAGAAACTTCTTGGAGCTGATCACAAACGACAGCGTCTCAACATGTCAAGAGACAATCTTGGCCATTTTTCTGCAGATCTTGAAAAGTTTCTTCAGCAATTTGTGACTATGGATCAGACTTGGGTTCATCATTTTCAACCAGAAACCAAAGAACAGTCAAAGCAGTGGAAACATCATGGATCCCCACCTCCACAGAAAGCAAGGGTGGTTCTGTCTGCAGGCACAGTGATTGCTTCCATCTTTTAGGATTCAGAAGGTGTGTTATTGGTAGACTATCTTCAAAAGGGCAGAACGGTCACTGGGGCCTATTACGATAATCTTGTGAGGCAACTGCGGGTCAAACTAAAGGAAAAGCGACGAGGAAAATTGACGAGAGGAGTCATCTTTCAGCAAGACAATGATCCAGTTCATAAGTCGGCGGTGGCAATGGCTGCCATTCATGAATGTGGCTTCCATCTTCTTGAACATCCTCCTTATTCCCCAGATTTGGCCCCTTCGGACTATTACCTGTTTACCAAACTCAAAAAAGGAGCTCAGTGGTCTCAAATTTGCTTTAGATGATGACGTCATTCATGCTGTAGACCACTTTCTACTGGCACAAGATGCTGACTTTTACAAAGAAGGGATCCGTATGCTCTGGGATCGCTGGACTAAGGGCACAAACTTGCAAGGGGACTATGTTGAGAAATACCAAAAAAATTGTCCACAAATAATCCCTTGTACTTTAGGCCGTGAACTTATCAATCTCCTCTCGTGTGTGTGTGTGTGTGTATATATATGAACCTCAAGTGCCCAGGGCACATGGGGATTCCGCAAGGGTTTTCCACAAATGCCTGTCCTTTGTCTTTTTTTCTGCTCTTGCCCAGGTGAGCCCTCTATTGCTCAACATCCTTTCTGTTATTCTTCTCGATGTCTCTTTTGGTCTACCCTTACTTCTGTTCCCATGTGGTGTCCATCTTAGTTCTAATTTTGGTAGTGAGTTGTCAGTCATTCGAAGCACATGTCCCAACCATCGCCAGCGTCTTTCCTCAATAATTGCTGTCAGTGGCTTCATCTGCATTTCTGCCAAAAAGATGTTATTTCTTATGGTGTTTGGCCAAAATATTTTTCTAATTCTTCGTAAACATTTAGTCTGGAAAGAATTCAACTAGTTATCTATGGTTTTGGTGATTTTCTAGCATTCACTTCCATAGAGTAGTACACTTAGAACATTACTCTTAAATATCCTGATTATTTATGCTTAGATTTTTTTATTTCCATATTATATATATATATATATATATATATATATATATATTATATATAATATTTCTCTACCATATTTTTTTCTCTGCACACAGACACACAGGCGAGCGCGCGCACACACACACACACATATATACTTGTATGGTTCGTGGAGATTGACCAGTTGCCTGCTTCCACTCTGTGCCTACCGACGTCCATCTGGGCGCATTTTGTGCCCGTCTTTCGTACAAGAAGGGTAAAAAAAGCTAAGTTTTTAATTTTTCATCTCTTTTTCGTGTTTTTATCTACCGTGTTATTGTTGCAAGTGATCCTTGGATAAAAAAGACTTTCCCTGAGATAATGGAGTGGTGTAATTTTGTTTGTTCTTCATTTATACGTGCTCGTCTTACTTTCTGGCATTTCTGTTTCTTCCCATTTTCCTCACTCTTTGTAGCTTGTTGTGAAATGTAAACATACATCTCCATCTACAGGCAATTCTTAGAAGAGATGATTCCTGTCATAGAAGTCAGACATTTAAAGACTGTGAGGCGTCTATTTTACTTGCAAATTGTATTGATGTGATACATTTGTGGCGGTATCAAGACCTAATGATGTGATACATTTGTGGCGGTATCAAGACCTAATGATGTGATACATTTGTGGCGGTATCAAGACCTAATGATGTGATACATTTGTGGCGGTATCAAGACCTAATGATGTGATACATTTGTGGCGGTATCAAGACCTAATGATGTGATACATTTGTGGCGGTATCAAGACCTAATGATGTGATACATTTGTGGCGGTATCAAAACCTAATGATGTGATACATTTGTGGCGGTATCAAGACCTAATGATGTGATACATTTGTGGCGGTATCAAGACCTAATGATGTGATACATTTGTGGCGGTATCAAAACCTAATGATGCGATACATTTGTGGCGGTATCAAGACCTAATGATGCGATACATTTGTGGCGGTATCAAGACCTAATGATGTGATACATTTGTGGCGGTATCAAGACCTAATGATGTGATACATTTGTGGCGGTATCAAGACCTAATGATGCGATACATTTGTGGCGGTATCAAGACCTAATGATGTGAGCAGATACTACCAGCAATGACTTTACTCTCCTGGGCTGCTAGTATATCCCAAGACTGCTACTGTAGCAGTATGTGAAGTCCAAGCAGGCAACTCTCTATCCCAAGACTGCTACTGTAACAGAATGAGAGGTCCAAGCAGGCAACTCTCTATCCCAGACTGCTACTGTAGCAGTATGCGAGCTTCAAGCAGGCAACTCGCCATCCCAGACTGCTACTGTAGCAGTATGCGAGATCCAAGCAAGCAACTCTCTCAAGTGAACACAGCATACAAAAGACACAAGATGTAAACGAAATGATCTTCATTTGTTCTAATCCAGGCCGACATAGAGTAACATAAATGTGATGTGAGAGCTATCGAAATGAAACTACACAAATATTCTCTTTGAATTAGACCACACACTGTATTTTAGTCATGCACAGGCCATGGGTAGAAGCTGGACAAGGCATCTTGATTCTAGCCTTCAGGCTGGCAAAAACTAACTGCAGTCTGCAATAAAGAAAAGGACACTGTTTAGAACAAAAGTAGAAACAGCACAGCTTCGTTAATTAACGAGCGCTCTAGCATAGCTTTGTTAATTAACTAACGTTATAGCATAGTTTTGTTAATTAACGTGCATTGTACATGGGAGAGATTGATCTCAGATTATGTGACCGCATACAGAACTTCTGTATGACATCTCACAGCATGATTCCGTACTAGTCTTTAATCATTTCAAAGGCCCTAACCGTAGAGGAACGTCAGACGTCGTAACAACGGCCATCAAACAATGTCGCTCTGATGACAGCAGCCTCCTGATGTTCGAGAACTGCTACATACAGGAATTTGAGGCACTGGAACCACATGGACTGAACTCGAAATTCAGCTGTATTTACCATTCCCCTTCTCCACAACTATATTCCCTCCATGCTAAGTTCTCATCTACACTTTCCTCACCTGCAGCTGATATTCTAGGATCTTTACCTCACTGTATTACAACCCCCCCCCCCTTTTCCCCTCACCCCAATTACATTAATCTATTCCACCCACCTTTTTTCTCGGCTTGACAACCATTTCCCTCCTGTCCCCTTTCTCCGGTTCATCTTTACTGCCAACAAATCAGACTGACATCACACATCAGAAGTCTTCATTTAAACATTCGCAACACTCCACCACACGCATCCCCAGACGCCGGTTCTTGCAAGTCACAGCTAAGTGCTCCCAATCTTTAATTCATTTTTATCCCATTCTTATTTGTTGTACATCATTCATGTGGATTTATATTTTCTCTTCTTTTTTCTTTTCTGCTTCGTTCTGTAAGTTTTGTTTAATGATAAAGAAGTAAAGTGAAACGTTAACAAAATGTGTGTTCGTTAATTAATGAAGTCATTCCTATTTTTGTTTTAAATAGTTTAATAGCGGGTCCTGGTCTTCCATGTTGGGGGCTGGAGCATGGGGGGGGGGGGGGGTGGGGGGCCAACGACTGTTAAAAAAAAAAGGAATAGTTTTACGGAACAGATAGCGAAGCCTCGAATTAGACGGATAAAAATTGATTACGATCTTGGAACGTCAAAAATATTATGAGAACAAGGGGTAGACCAAGATAGAGATAGAAAGACAACATATAAGAGGAATAAAAGGAAATTGGTGTCATCAACTAGAGAAAGATTAGAAAAAAAGAGGAATAGAGGCAAACTTTATCCGCAACAATGAGCCTTAATGGCTTGGAAAGATGAAGAAGAAGTTCTTGTTACCGAATCTTTGCTGCAGTGGCTTTGTTTTATACACACAAACACACACTTACATCCTTCCCGTGCCGTTAAACATCACATAGTGCCCGCATGGTGATTCGCCAAGATGTTCTGTCTTCGGCGAGTTTTTCAATCTCATCAAGGGATGTTATGCCCGCTGAATTAGCTTCTCTTAATAATGTCCTCTTTAGAGTTTCACGTGGTCGACCTCTTTTTCTTCGGCCTGTTGTGTTCCACTTGATAGCTTGTTTGGGGATTCTCTGATTGTTTCTTCTCATCACATGACCGACATATGTCCATCTTCTTTTTCTGATCAACCATGAGACAGGTTGTTGGTTGCTCATCTGTTTTATCTCTGCGTTCTTGAATTCATTCCAATTTATATCAAGCATTTTCCTTAGCCATTTGTTTTCGAAAGAGTCTAATTTCTTGTCTATTTATTTAGTTGTTCTCCAGCTTTCACGTGCATAAATGAGGTTGGATATTACATTTGAATTGAATAATCTTAGCTTGGTTTTTGTGTTTATAACTTTTGAATGCCATATGTTCTCAAGATTCTTGAAGGTCAATGCTACTTTGGCAATTCGAATTCTAACTTCTTTTCTGGCGTCACCATCCTGGTCTATATTTTATGTAAAATGGTTTACTTCTTCAACAGCTGTTCCTTCTACGTATATTTGTCCTTCGTCGTTAATGAGAACCTTCATTATTTTTGTTTTATCCTTGTTAATTTCAAGTCCTATTATACTAGCCATTGAAGACAGGGTATCTGTTTTCACTTGCAATGATTTCATATTGTTGCTGATAAGAGTTACGTCATCTGCAAAATCAAGATATTCCAGTTGGGTCTCACGTACCCAATCAATGCCCGTTTTACCTGTGCAACATTTTTTCATTATGAAGTCTATGGCAATTCCAAAAAGCAAGGGAGATAATATACATCCTTGTTTCTCGCCTGTTTCAATCTGGAACCATTCACTCATTCCTTCGTCTGTAATGACTGCACATTGTAGAGGTCGCTAATGATGTTGACAATCTTAGATGGTATTCTACATATTCTTAAAATCCTCCATAATGATTATCTGTGTATGCTATCAAATGCCTTTTTTAAAGTCTATGAAGTTCAGGATTTACGATCTTTGCTTTTCAATATGTTCTTCAAGTATTATTCTTAGATATATATATCTTCAAAGTGCAGTGCCAGCTCAATCCCAGGACGAATAAAAGCAACAACTCAAAAGACCTCTGGGAGTCATGACCCAGAGGGGACCCCCCCCTCCCCTCCCTTAGAGTGTCAGGAGTTTAATATGGCCGAAATACTTGTCTGAAAGAGGGGGGTACTTCATCTGATGATCTGAAGGAGTTGTGTTGTTGTTCCGCTCTCTACAGTAGAGAGTTTGCTGCATATATATATATATATATATATATACTATTCGTGAATAGGATCTTCTTTTCTTTTTCATCTGCTGCCTTTTTCATCTGCATCCTCTTGTTTTCATGGCCTCCTGGCTTTTTATATTTTCGTTCTCACTCTGTCTGCTGCCCTCAGTTTTCTCCCCCCACAATTTTATAACAGTGCCTCATACCGTTATGTTCCGTTCTGGAAAGTGAGAAATTCTATAGCTCCTCTTTGAAACCTGCTTCTAACAGAGTATTTCAGAACATGGCTATTGATTTTCTCCCTGATGTATTGTTTGCTGGAAGAGAGAGAAGGGCATCCGATGTATGAAAGGCTACCCCCGACTGGACATGTTTACTCAAACAATGGCTAAGACGAACGGTCCCCAGTGGCCGGGGTCTGTGTTAGGTGGACCTCTCTGTACTTTATAGAATATCTGACCTCATGAACGAGTGAACGAATAGGAGCCAGGAGATGATTGTATTGCCTTCTCCGCAGCTGTTTCGGCCAGCAAGATACGCCAGATTTCCAGATAAATAACACAAGCTTTTGTGGGACTGGAGGCAGACCATTCTTGACCGAGGATTCAACTTTTCTCGAAAGATCTTTTGATAGAAGAATAGAAGAGAGTCTTCTGCAACTGGTGAATTCCCTAAAGGTTAAGAAAAAAAAAGAGCAGGATGATGTAGATGGAAGAAAGCTCAAGATTGTGACATCAGAATAGGAGATAATGCTCTTTATTTCCCTGAGTGGCACAGACAAACGCAGACAAATAAAATTACCGTATTTTCTACAATAACCCCCCCCCCCGGGCGTTCATTTACAAAATTAGCCGCCGTGATTCGTCGTTTATTAGGAGCCGGCGTCTATTCCAGGCAGGCGTTTTATTCGCAAAATGCCACTTACGGTTCTGAAGCATCGGCATTAGCCGACACCGTACGTCTTTCCATAGAAGAACAGAGACGATGTAGCTGACCAGGCGTTTATTAAAAACAAGCGTTATTCGAAACATAACTCCGTATGTGGTGCCCCTCACCGGCGTTTAACCGAGACAGGCGACTATTTCAGACCAGACGTTTAGTGAAGGAAGTATGGTACCTGCCTCTGTAAAAACCACTTGAACTAATGATTTGCATGATACATAATTATACGAGCCATGCTAATAAAAATTCGGTTAAAACTAGACTCCACGGCGCAAAGAGACCAAGTCAAGCCCCACCCCGTTTGCCAGACCGGGGAAAGCAGCAATATGGCGTTTATGAACAGCCTGTAGAGTGTGGGTTGGTCCGGCGTTCAGACACTGTCAGGTGGCTGTAATAACCAGCAGCGGTTGTGTTAAAGTCTTCATCCTAGCTTCAGATATTGATTTCCTCAAACATGGCCCTTATCCAGGCGGAAAATCAGCGATAAGAAAAGTTTGGACAGGAAGTGAAGCCATTTTGAAAGCATTTCCAGTTATTTTTAGCAGTATTTGTTTAAATTTTGTTTAAATTTTGTCTTGTTTTGTTTGTTATTTTTTAAAGACAATGTGGGATTATCACATTTTAAATAACGCTCTTGTGTTTTGGCTTCGTTCGTGATACATATGGACGTTTTATACATCATCTGTGCACAGATTAGAATAGATATCAGCGGATCTTTGTGCCACCGTACAAAATGCTGCTCCTGGCCATTGCTAGTCTGTTGTACAAAGGAAAGATGTAGAAGAAACCTCTTTATTTAGAAAAAAAATAAGGATCAGCGTGTGGACGAACTTTACAACACTTTTGTGGCTGTTTCCCTGGCAGAAAGACGACTGTTCTGGAATGGCGGATGAGTTGTCAGACGAACAAAAGCTGACCATGACCCTATCCCACCTCTCTGTTGGTAACTGTCACTGTAACACCTCTCTGTTGGTAACTGTCATTGTAACACCTCTCTGTTGGTAACTGTCATTGTAACACCTCTCTGTTGGTAACTGTCATTGTAACACCTCTCTGTTGGTAACTGTCATTGTAACACCTCTCTGTTGGTAACTGTCACTGTAACATCTCTCTGTTGGTAACTGTCATTGTAACACCTCTCTGTTGGTAACTGTCACTGTAACATCTCTCTGTTGGTAACTGTCATTGTAACACCTCTCTGTTGGTAACTGTCATTGTAACACCTCTCTGTTGGTAACTGTCATTGTAACATCTCTCTGTTGGTAACTGTCATTGTAACACCTCCCTGTTGGTAACTGTCACTGTAACACCTCCATGTTGGTGACTGTCACTGTAACACCTCTCTGTTGGTAACTGTCACTGTAACATCTCTCTGTTAGTAACTGTCACTGTAACACCTCTCTGTTGGTAACTGTCACTGTAACACCTCCCTGTTGGTAACTGTCACTGTAACACCTCTCTGTTAGTAACTGTCATTGTAACTGTAACCAGTGACTGGCATCCCCGTACTCTGTGCATTCCCATACGTGCTCCGCCTCCCGTTCCAACACGCACTGAAGCGTGGGCCTGCTGATGGAGCCAGTCACGCACTGGTTGTGGAGAACGGGCGCTAATCCACTTCTCTTGTAAAAAAATCGTCCGCTTTCCCTCTTCTCCCCCAATTCGATCATCCTCCTGATGTGATTATCGCCATTCAACCCAATGCCCTCCTCTATACGCGGCCTGTCCCAGGTGGTTGTTGCAATCTCCTCCTTGATAATTCTTAAGGTTCCCCGAGTTGATGTCATGCCTGCCAGCTTCTCCCTTTCTCATTGCAATGATCACCACAGAATTTGGACCTCTGTTGATGCTTCTGGTAAAGACTGGTTATCGAGGTAGGTTTGGTCGTGGTTACATGGTGGTGGAATCTGCCTTGATGCCCTCTGTTTGGGTCAGCTTCTTACCTTCCTTGCCTTCTTCACCCCTATCTGGGGCATAGGCCAATCAACAAGGGCTCTCCATTTACCTCCGTCCTGGGCTGTTTCTTCTTATCCGTCTCCAGTTGTAGTCTATCTTTCTGACCTCTGCTTCAAGTCCCTTTCGTCAGGTTTTTGTAAGTCTTCCTTGTTTCCTCTTTCCCTAGGGATTCCAGGCGAGACCCCGCTTGATTATGTTTGTGGTAGACTTTCGAAGATTATATCCTGTCCATCTCCAGCGTGGTCCCATTGTCATTTCTTTCACGGTGGGCGATTTTATTCTCTACCATAGCTCTTCACTACTGATGGTATCTGGTATCTGATCTGAAGGATCTTCCTTAGGCTGTAGTCTATTGATAATTAACGTTTTTTACTGGAACAGTCTAAGTTTTGTTGTATGGGATACTCCCTTGTCCGTGCAGATGTTTCTCAGCTGAAGAAATGCTACTGTAGCCTTCCCAGTTCTTGCAGTAACATCTGCTTCTGTACCACCCTCTTTGTCCACAAAGCTGCCGAGATATGTGAATGTGTATTCGGGTCTCCTGCAGATCTGCAAATAAGTCAACAAAACCACCTTCAGTCTACTACTAAGCCTAAGTTCATAACCACTCTCAGTCTACTACAAAGCCTAAGTTCATAACCACTCTCAGTCTACTACTAAGCCTAAGTTCATAACCACTCTCAGTCTACTACTAAGCCTAAGTTCATAACCACTCTCAGTCTACTACTAAGCCTAAGTTCATAACCACTCTCAGTCTACTACTAAGCCTAAGTTCATAACCACTCTCAGTCTACTACTAAGCCTAAGTCCCGACAGTCTCGTAGTGGCAGTTGTTGAGAACATTCTGCTCACAATTTCAAGAAAATGAAACAACACTGATGGCCCACTCCTTATCCTTCTTCACTTTTTAGTACTTCTTCCTCTCTTCTTCGTCGATCTCTTCGTCCACCTCATCTTTTCATTCTTATTCTTCTGATTTTCTTACTCATATCTCCCTCCTTTCTTTATTTTTGATCTTCCCGTACTTCTCTCTTCTTCTTAATTCTTCTGCACTTCATCTTCTCCCCCCCCCCTACTTTTCCGCTCTGTTACCTCTTCTCCTCCTACTCCTCTTCCTCATGCTAGTCCTATTCTTCTGTTCTATTTCTTCTTCTTCTTCTTCTTTTTATTCTTCTCCTTCTACTTCTGCTCCTTTTCTTCTTCATTTTCTTATCTTCTTCTTCTTCTTCTTCTTCTTCTTCTTCTTATTTTTCCCATCTCCTTCTCTTCCGTTTTTCTTTCTTTTCGTACTCTTCCTGCTGCTTCTCCCCTCCTCTGTTATTCTTTCTCTTCTCGTCACATTTCTCTTCCCCTTTCTTCTCATCTTAATGATTATCCTCCTTTTCCTTATTCTCCCGGCATTTCTTGGTTCTTTCATTATTCTTCTCCAATTCTTCCTCCTTCTTCTGCCACTCATCATCATCATCATCATCATCATCATCATTTTCTTCTTCTTCTTATTTCCTCTGCTCCTACTTTTCCTCCTCCTGCTAGCTCTTATTTTCTTCGTCTCATCTTCTTTTTTCCCATTTTATCTTCTTCTCATACTCCTCGTCTTCACTTCTTCCTCCTCTCTTTATTATTTAATTAAGAACGGCTCTAACTAAACGCCAGGCGCACGTTTTCCTACACCTTCAGGTGTAAGCTTAACATCTTTGATGTGGAAAGAAGGCCACAAACAAAACCTCAGATGACCACCTGATAAGACACGAATAGTTTTCAAGGAGAAAAAAAAAACACAATCATTTAAAACCGAGTTTAAAAAACTTCTTTTCTGGCTTTCTCCCGAACCTCCGTGGCATACCTGCATACCCTTGGTGCACACAAGTTGCCAAAAGCTATTTTACAGAGAAAGTATGACAGTTTAGGGACATATTGTGCTTTTCCTAGGAAATTAACATGAAAAAAAACAAAACAAAACTACGACATCTATAAAGAAATCGTATTGAAAATTCAGGAAGCCAAAATTATGTTCGGGTTTCCTGGGAGATCGTTTATTCTGGACCCAATTTTTTTTGGGGAAATTTAAAATGTTTGTAAATTAAGTTCATTGTTCCAGTCTTTTCTTTGAGATGTGAAAGCAAACCTTTGAAAAAACCCCCCACAAAACAGCTTATTAGAGATAATAAGAATGCAGCAAGCATGAGCAGAAATCAAATATGTCAGGAAACATGCACGCTCCTTACACTTAAGCCAACGCGGAAACTTTTTCTGACAGAATAACAAGCAAATTTTATACCCGCATAGAAGGGGACGCTACTCATAGATTTGATGAACTGGTCTGGCGATGTGAAGGTCATTTAGATGTACAAGCAGGGACAAGCATCAGGGGCAAACATCAGGGACAAACATCAGGGGCAAACATCAGGGGCAAACATCAGGGACAAATATCATGGACAAACATCAGGGACAAACATCAGAGACAAACATCAGGGGCAAACATCAGGGACAAATATCATGGACAAACACCAGGAACAAACATCAGGCAGCTGATAATCACATTTTTCTCATCTAGATCTTTGTCATCCAACCTGGGGTTCGCCGCGCGTTATAAAATAGTTCGACGTGTGTTATAAAATAGTTCGACGTGTGTTATAAAATAGTTCGCCGTGTGTTATAAAACTGTTCGCCGCGTGTTATAAAATAATTCGACGTGTGTTATAAAATAATTCGACGTGTGTTATAAAATAGTTCGCCGCGTGTTATAAAATAATTCGCCGCGTGTTATAAAATAGTTCGCCGTGTGTTATAAAACTGTTCACCGCGTGTTATAAGATAGTTCGCCGCGCGTTATAAAATAATTCGCCGTGTGTTATTAAATAATTCGCCGTGCGTTATAAAATTGTCCGCGGTGCATTATAAAATAGTTCGCCCTGTGCTATAAAATGATATTCAATGGCACTGAAAAAAAAAAAGTTAAAATCCATGTTTGTATGCCATTAAGACATATTGGGGAATACGGTGTTAGGCCCATATTTCCAAGACCATTGGAACATTAAAGCTCCTTTTTCACTTCGTCTTCTTACTCATCCTTCATTTTGATGATGACTAAGTATATCAGCTTTTTTGTCTGACATGTGGTCAGTATCATGCCTGGCCGGATTTATCTTCCCAGATTTCTCAGGTATCCATTTTTTTTAAGTATCTGGGCGGACACCAGGACCTTTCTTTGATGTGTACCAGAAAAAAAATCCAACTGTTGGGACTTGAACCCGGTACGACTGGATTAATCTGTTTACGTTCAAGGAATAAAAACAGTCAAAGAATTATGGCATTGAGGTACCTCACATAAAATTGTGGCGAAAAGAATAATTCGGCTTGTATGTAGTTGGAAAAGTGGCCCTTGCTTTTGAAACAATTTGGGAAGCACTGATCTGGGCACTGTGACCATCAGTCCTGATTGCTAGAAGTGAAGGGGAGCTGCAGGCTCTTCTGGACGTCGTGGTTCGTGAAAGTAAAAATAAAGGTCTCAGCCTGAACACAAAGAAGACTAAAGTGATGATCATCTCAAAGAAAAGAATACCACCAAAATGTAGCATTACCATCAGTGGCACAAATCTTAAACAAGTTGATAGAGCCAAGTACTTAGGAACGATTATAATAACTGATGGGAAATGTCACAACGAAATACAAAGCAGACGTGCTCAGCCCAACTCAGCATTCCAGACAATGAGACACATCTTGTACAACAGATCCATATCAGTGGAAACAAGATTCTGAGTACTTAAATGTTACATCGAGCCAAATTTGTTTTATGGATGTGAAGCATGGTCTATGAATAAGAGAGTACATCTAGAAATGGAGGCCATAGAGATGTGGTTTATACGAAGGATGCTGAAGGTACCATGGACAGCCAAGAAAAGCAATGAAGAAGTGAGAGGCTCGAGTTTAAAAGCAAATTATAGCAAAGATCAGAGGCAGACAAGCAAGATTTATAGGACATTTCCTGAGAAGAGGAAAATTGGAACACAGTTTGGCATCTGGAAAAATTGAGGGAAGAAGAGACAGAGGAAGACACAGAGAGAGAAGTTACTGGATGGGCTGTCAGTGTGGCTAGGAAGAAAGTCACCGGCGGATCTCATAATCAAGTCTAAAGACAGAGAACTGTGGAGAGAAATGATCGCCTACGCCACACGGCACGGCACTTGAACTGAATTGAATTGACCATCAGTTGGAGGTTGACATGAGTAGAGAGTAGCTCCGTGATTGAGTAGTTTTAACTGATTTTAGACACAACAGCCCATTAATCTTAAGCCTGCACCTGAGGTGTCCCTTTATTGTCTGGACAGTGATGAACAAGGCTGATTCTCTCTTTTTTCCGTAATGAAAATGATTGATAATGATAATTAATAGAATGTTTTGGTTAAAAATACAAGACGCGATGTTGCCATTAGTGTAATCTTTTGTCATGTCATTCTGTGATATTTTATATTTAATAATATGTAATGAACATACTTAAGAGTGCTAGGTAGAGTCAAGTATGTGTAACAAATTTTAATAAGTTAAAAATATTTATTTAAATTTAAATGTAAAGGAACTGCAATGTACAATATTCTATATAATAAATTATTTTTTAAAGACATAAGACAAAATTGTAATATCCACCCTCATTTATGCACTTGAAAGCTGGAAAACAAGTAAAGAAATAGACAAGAAATTAGACTGTTTCGAAAACAAATGCCTAAGGAAAATACTCGGTATAAACTGGAATGAATTCAAGAACAACGCAGAGATAAGACAGATGAGCAAACAACAATCTTTCTCATGGTTGATAAAAAAAAAAAAGATGGACATATGTCGGTCATGTGATGAGAAGAAACAGTCAGAGAATCCTCAAACAAGCTATCAAGTGGAACACAACAGGCCGAAGAAAAAGGTCGACCACATGAAACTCTAAAGAAGACATTGTTAAGAGAAGCCAGTTTAGTCTGCATAACATCCCTTGGTGAGATTGAAAAACTCGCCGAAGACAGGACACCTTGGCGAACTACCATGCGGGTCCTATGTGACGTTTAACTGCATGGGAAGGATGCAAGATGTAAGAAGACAAAATTAGTAATAATAGTATAGCTATTGGGTGTCGCCTATTCTTAAAATATTTCAGTGACAAAGATGAAGGAGGTACACTTTTTAATGTAAAGATTTCGTTAACTTATGCCGTACATCTTATACATCCTTCCCGAGCCGTCAGCGGTCACACAAGTCTCGCAGTGTACCTCATCGTGAGCCTCTGTTCTCTGTGAGCTTCTTTTCTCTGTGAGCTTCTTTTCTCTGTGAGCTTCTCAACCTCATAAAGGGACTTGATGCCAGTCATCTTAGCCTATCTTATCGGCGTTCTCTTTAAAGTTCTCCTGAGGTCTACCTCTTTTATTTTTCCAGATGTCTCCCATTTGATGGCCTGCTTTGTGATTCTTTGATTGTTTCTTCTCATCACGTGGCCCACATATGCCCATCTTTTTTTTTTCTTGATCTCTGCTGAGACTTTTTGCTGTATGCTAATTTCTCTTATATCTTTTTTAGTCTTGAATTGGTTCATTCTATACTGGGTATTTTTATTAGAGATTTGTTATTCAAATGCCTTCAATTTGCTCTCTATTACTCTGGTTGTTTTCCAGCTTTCACACGCGTATGTAAGGATGGGTATTACATCTGAGCTGAATATCCTAAACTTTGTTCTTGTGCTCACGAGTTTTGATCTCTATATTTTCTCAAGATTATTAAAGGCCAATGCTGCCTTTGCTATTCTGGTTCTAACTCCTTACTTCGTGTCTCCCTTCTGATTTATGTAATTTCCGAGATATACAAAATGGTCTACTTCTTCTATTGCTGCTCCTTCTTATGACTATGTAAGACTTACATCTCTTGTATTCTGCAATATGGTCATTTCAGTGTTCGTCCTAAAAAGAGAGCATATTACATCTTACATTCTTCCCGTGCAGTTAAACGTCACATGGGGCTCGAATAGCAGTTCACCAAGTTTTCATGTCTTCGGCGAGCTTTTCAACCTCATCAAGGGATGTTATGCCTACGAAACTGGCCTTTCTTAACAATGTCCTCGTTAGAGTTTCAAGTGGTCGACTTCTTTTTCTTCGGCCTGTTGTGCTCCACTTGACAGCTTGTTTTGGGATTCTCTGACTGTTTATTCTCATCACGTGACCGACATATGTCCATCTCTTTTTCCTGATCACCCATGAGACAGGTTGTTGTTTGCTCAACTGTCTTATCTCTGCTTTGTTCTTGAATTCGTTCCACTTTATACCGAGCATTTTTATCCGGCATTTGTTTTCAAAAGGATCTAATTTCTTGTCTATTTCTTTAGTTTGTTTTCCAGCTTTCGCATGCATAAATTAGGGTGGATATTACATTTGAATTGAATAATCTTAGCTTGGTTTTTGTGCTTATAGCTTTTGAGTGCCATATATTCTCAAGATTCTTGAAGGTCAGTGCTGCTTTGGCAACTCTAATTCTAACTTCCTTTCTGGTGACACCATCCTGGTCTATGTAGCTGCCAAGCTATGCAAAAAAAAAAAAAAACTTGCAGCAAAATTAAAAATGGAAATCAACCAGATGGTAACATCATAAACTACATTCCCGTTGGATAAAAATGACATCTCACTGATGACGCAGCACGCACTTTTTGATGACGTCATTGTAAAGAACTGGTTTCATTGTTCGTGATTTGCTGCAATGCGTGAAGTCAAGATAACAGTCGCTGCAGGGATCTCTTCGAACAATTAAATCACAGTCCAGGAGTTCACCAGGGAAAATATATATAGGTCGTAATGCTGTTCTGGCACGCCATGTTTTTGATGTTTATTTATTTTTTTTCTGTAGAAAGTTCTCTAACAAAATAACTTATCCGTGACTCAAGAAGATTCATTTCTGTGGCATACATAGACACAGGAAGATGACTTGTGATTAACATAAAAATAAGAAGATAATGTGTGACTAATATAGACACGGGAAGATGATGTGTGATTAATATAGACACGGGAAGATGATTTCTGATTAATATAGACACGGGAAGATGATTTGTGATTAATATAGACACGGGAGGATGATTTGTGATTAATATAGACACAGGAAGACGATGTGTGATTAATATAGACACGGGAAGACGATGTGTGATTAATATAGACACGGGAAGATGATTTGTGATTAATATAGACACGGGAAGATGATTTGTGATTAATATAGACACGGGAAGATGATTTGTGATTAATATAGACACGGGGATATGATGTGTGATTAATATAGACACGGGAAGACGATGTGTGATTAATATAGACACGGGAAGTTGATTTGTGATTAATATAGACACGGGAAGATGATTTGTGACTAATATAGACACGGGGATATGATGTGTGATTAACATAGTCACAGAAAGATGATTTGTGACTAATATAGACACGGGGATATGATGTGTGATTAACATAGTCACAAAAAGATGATTTGTGACTAATATAGACACGAGGATATGATGTGTGATTAACATAGTCACAAAAAGATGATTTGTGACTAATATAGACACGGGAAGATGATTTATGACTAACATAGACACGGGGATATGATGTGTGACTAACATAGACCCAAAAAGATGATTTGTGACTAACATAGACACGGGGATATGACGTGTGACTAGCATAGACCCAAAAAAGATGATTTGTGACTAACATAGACACGAGGATATGATGTGTGACCAACATAGACACGGGGATATGATGTGTGACTAACATAGACCCAAAAAGATTATTTGTGACTAACATAGACACGGGGATACGATGTGTGACCAACATAGACACGAGGATGTGATGTGTGGCCAACATAGACCCAAAAAGATGATTTGTGACTGACATAGACACGGGGATATGATGTGTGACTAACATAGACTCAAAAAGATGATTTGTGACTGACATAGACATGGGGATATGATATGTGACTAACATAGACCCAAAAAGATGATTTGTGACTAACACAGACACGGGGATATGATGTGTGACCAACATAGACCCAAAAAGATCATTTGTGACTAACATAGACACGGGGATATGGTGTGTGACATATGGTGTTATAGACAAAAAAAGATGATTTGTGACTAATAAAGACACACGTCTTTCCCTCCCCGTCCCCTCTAAAAAAATCCAGACATTTCGCAAATACTGTTCTATTTATTATTAATCTTTATTTATTACATAATTGTTCACTACTGTCACTTCTGTTCTTCATACATCACCATCATCCGCCACATCATCTGCTCCCACCACCACCAGCTAATGCCGTTGACCGGGTAAATGATAAAACTTCACAGACTCTCAGAATACCTTCACATGAACTGTGACATATCACAATATCTTCGACCGGTGGCGTGATTAGACAGAATCTGGCGTGATTTACTTCTGCATGAGCACGAAAAGTGACAAAATCACGTTCTGGGGATAAACATGTTGAAATCATTGGGCCAACAAAAAGAAAAACCCCAGAATATACTTACAGACATAAAACAAGTTTTATGAAGCAAGATATCGCACTGTACCGAATGAGTTGAGAAGAGTTGGGAAATAACATAGCTAGTAATGGTTTTTTTTTATCTTTTCTGTGGAAATAGTTCAACATTTATTGACAATCTCTTTTATAGTTCGCTGATAACTTTGTTTATTGTTTCAACATTTATTGACAATCTCTTTTATATCTCGCTGATAACTTTGTTTATTGTTTCTTTCAACATTTATTGACAATCTCTTTTATATCTCGCTGATAACCTTGTTTATTGTTTCAACATTTGTTGACAATCTCCGTTATATCTCGCTGATAACTTTGTTTATATCTTTCATGTGACATGTCCTTTCCAGAACGTTGTACCTCTCACAGCTCCCTGAATGCAACACTGTCTTGCTCAAGTTGACCGGCGTCTTGCAGTGACACATTCAGATTTTCCATGATGTCCTGAGTCCACCTACAGCGAGGTCGTCCCTTTTCTCTTTTGCCGGGCACTATGCCTTCTACTATCAACCTCTCCAAGCTGTTATGTCTCTTGATGTGGCCGAAGTATCTCAGCTTTCTAATTTTTGTACTGTTAACGAGACAATGTTCTTCGACACCTAATCCCATAAGTATCTCTTTATTTGATTTTCGTTCTATCCATGATATTCTAATTGCCCTTCTGTAACATTTCATTCCAAATGCTATGTTCTCTTTTCTATAATTTATTTATATTGTTTATATCACTCATGCATTATATGCCGAAACTGACTTTTTTTCCCCCCTACGACGAATTGAGAACAATCATTATTTTGGTGGGCATTGGTCGACCAGGCAGCTGAACCTACTGAAAGTACAGGTTGGAGATGAAATAATACCACTGTGCAGTTTTCACGTTTTTATCCGAAAGCAACCTATAAGATAGTTAAGTAGTAAATACGGGAAAACCGATATAACTTTGAGCAACGAAAAGAGTAAAGAGATTTACAAAAAACAAGCAATTACTTCTGCATGTTCCTTTCAAAATAAACCTCTGTCGTTTAGCGATATTTAATGATGTCCAAATGCCCTAAACAAGCATCCAAGTGGAACACAACAGGCCGAAGAAAAACGAGGTCGACCACGTGAAACTCTAAAGAGGACACTGTTAAGAGAGGCCAAATTAGTGGGCATAAAATCCCTTGATGAGGTTGAAAAGGTCCCCGAAAGCAGGAACACTTGGCATACTACCATGTGACGTTTAACGGCACGGGAAGGATGGAATATGTAAGAAAAGTCCTACTTTATAATTACCCGCTGTCTAATTGTCCGGGTGTCATCTATCATCACTGCATGCTTCATTAAAACATCAGTTTCATTTTTATAATTTGTTTTTCCCTCCATGCGTTGATTAGCAGTGCTAGCTGGGCCGGGAGTAGCCTGCTTGGCTTTCCTCATTTCTGTTATCTTGTCTTTTTCAATTCTACGAGGAAAAAGTTGCTACCTTTTCATTTTTGTCCTCTTTTCTTTCCAGTGATTGTCAGGTTGTCTAACCTCTCTCTCTCTCTCTCTCTCTCTGTCTCTCTCTCCTCTCTCTCATTTTCTGAAGTGATTGTGAGGTTCTTTAACTTCTCTCTGTCTTTCTCTCTCTCTCTCTCATTTTCTCCAGTGATTGTCAGGTTTTCTAACTTCTCTCTGTCTTTCTCTCTTTCTGTCTCTCTCTCCTTTCTCTCATTTTCTCCAGAGACTGTCAGGTTCTCTAACTTCTCTCTCTCTCCTCTCTCTCATTTTCTCCAGTGATTGTCACCTTTTCTAACTTCACTCTCGTTCTCTCTGTATCTCTCTCTCTCTCTCTCTCTCTGTCCTTCTTTCTCCTTCTTGTCTCTCTATGATTTTCTCAAGCGATTGTCAGGTTCTCTAACTTCTTTCTCTCTCTGTCTCTCTTTTCTCTCTCTCTCTCTCTTATTCTTTCCACTGATTGTCGGGTTCTCTAAGTTCTCTCTCTCTCTCACTCATTCTCTCTCATTCTTTCCATTGACTGTCATTTTTGTCCTAACCTCTCTCTCTCTCTCTCTCTTTGTCTCTCTCCCCCCAATGAGCATCAGTTTCTCTAATTTGCTAACTGTTAGTTTTTCTAATTCCCCCCTCACCCCCTCCCCTGCCTCCTTCTCTTCAGTGATTGCAACTTTCTCTAACTTTTCTCTCTCTCTCTCCCCAGTGAGGTTTCTCCAACTTTCAGTTTTCTATTCAAAAGTTGCAAACTCTCCATCGCTTTTATCACATATTTTCAATCAGTTTTGAGTGTCAGGTTCCGTGTTGGAAGGGCTACATTTTCTATTGTCTTTTTTTTTCTTTCAGTTTCTCTGAGTACGTTTGGCACGCTGTACCTACAGTGATAAAAATCAAGAGATGACAGCCGAGCAAACACACATCCCATCAATAACGGGACAATTATGCCAATGACATTAACACAAACATAAACATCTTGGAATGGCAGATTTCATTCAGCAGAATTCAGTAGATTAATACTGTAAAAGATGAAAAGACATAACTTATATACACAAGATGTATGTAGTGGCCCACGCAAGGCGCCCAGACTTCGGCCACATTACAAAACTTACATCATGAAGTCTCTAAATCATGAGAGAACTTAGAACTTGAAGTATCTAAGCCGTGGGAGAACTTAGAACTTGAAGTATCTAAGCCGTGGGAGAACTTAGAACTTGAAGTATCTAAGCTGTGGGAGAACTTAGAACTTGAAGTATCTAAGCCGTGGGAGAACTTAGAACTTGAAGTATCTAAGCCGTGGGAGAACTTAGAACTTGAAGTATCTAAGCCGTGGGAGAACTTAGAACTTGAAGTATCTAAGCCGTGGGAGAACTTAGAACTTGAAGTATCTAAGCCGTGGGAGAACTTAGAAATTGAAGTATCTAAGCTGTGGGAGAACTTAGAACTTGAAGTATCTAAGCCATGAGAGAACTTAGAACTTGAAGTTTTTAAGCGGTGAGACAACTTAGAACTTTAAGCTTTTAAGCTGTGAGACAACTTAGAACTTGAAATATTTAAGCGGTGAGACAACTTAGAACTTTAAGCTATTAAGCCGTGGGGCAACTTAGAACTTGAAATATTTAATCCGTAGGAGAACTTAGAATTTGAAATATTTAAGCCGTGGAGGAACTTAGAACTTGAAATATTTAAGCCGTGGAGGAACTTAGAACTTGAAATATTTAAGCCGTGGAAGAAGTTAGAACTTGAAATATTTAAGCCGTGGAAGAAGTTAGAACTTAAATATTTAAGCCGTGGGAAAACTTAGAACTTGACCCTGACCTGCATCAAAAGAAACATCAAGAGAAGTATCAAGTGTAGGGTGAATAAATGCCCATGTAATTTCCGTGCTTACTGAAGAGGACATTTCGGGTCACACGTTTCTGACAAAATAATTCTAACGTGAAACTCTGTAGAAAGAAAGTGAAAATATTAAACTCGTTTAACGGTTCAGTTTATTAAAGAATGGAATCTGCAGCGATTTGCGGAAACAAATTATACTGAAGCAGCGGTTTTAGGTATAAAGAATCTCTTGTATATCAGGTTAAAGTAATAAGGAAAATTATTCCTCTACATATTTTTACTATACTTTATATTATAACTCCCCAGTAACCGTGCAGAAATACGCAGATTCTTTGAAATACCTTTAAATACGGGTAAATCTCGCGGTGGAAAATAGAGCAGTAATAACTGTCTCACGGTTGAAACTGGAAAGGAAAACTGTTTATGTAGAGATAAATGGCAGAAACTATTAAATGTTTATTTATGTTTCTTACAGTAATAAAGATGCGGGAGGGAAAGAAACGGCCGGCTATAAATCTCGAGGCTGAATCACCTCGAGCATACTGTGATACAAGAGAACAGTAAAGTGAATCCTTCTGTACCGGTTTTCGGCAGCTGAAGGTGATAATAAAGAGATGGAAGGAATCCTGGCTCGCTTATCTCAGGAGTTATATAGTTCTTTGGTGATTATAAATATGAGAATTATCTGTAATCCATAGAATGTAATCTTTCTCTGCTCTCAGAGGTGTGGCTGTACGGGTGGGTACGGCGGACACGAATCACTCTCGAGCTAGGGGGTACTCTTTGATGTCTAAGAAATGAGTTAATCTTTCCTGGTTGTCAAGAGTCACTGATGTCTAGCACCGATTGTCTAGCCAGCCACTACAGATTTAATCTTATCTGGGAGTTAAGCGTCACTGCTACTTGGCAATGACTCTCTAGGCAACAAATGCAGAGTTATTCTTATCTGGGAGTCATGTGTCATCGCTACTTAACAATGACTCATTAGGCAACAAATATTCCATGCAAGTGACTCGGTTATGGAGGACTGTTAACTGAACACAGGAGATTAACAAAACCGTCTAGTCGAGATTAAGAACGTGCATGAAGCTGTAAAGGAAGTAAAAAAAAAATAGGTAAAATATCCATTTTTCCACGTCCTTAACACTTTCCTTGCCACAGAGAAAAACGCGGACACTCCACTTTTGCCAAATTAAAAGCGCTGGTCTTGATATGTATAGGGGGTATAACTGAAAAACAGAATGTAACAAATTATTTCCACGTTAAAAATAGACTTATCAAAATAACTGTAAATGTATGAAGATTCCATAAATGCAGAATTTCTTTCAGGAAAAAAGAAGTAGTGTGGTGATTTTAGCTGATAATTGTGTCTACTTACCATCGGCGAGGTCTAGATCTAGATCTATACTATCTCATCCTGTGATGATATGTGACAGGCCCACTAAAATAATGTCTGAAATAACCTTCTGACTACTTATCCTGTCCGTTTTATAGATCTAGATATACTTGGGGTACATTCAAGAACAGTGGTCTGGTCATAGGGCATGTCTGTATGCCTCCGAAATCACACAAAAATTGAAAATTCACGACACATAAAATGTCCATTTAAATCTCGTTGCTAATCAAGCTTCTGATTGCAACTATGAAGGGTCACCGGACACGCGCAAATAAAATGTTTACAATTAAAAAGTTACACCGTTTTTAATTAAAAAAAAAAGAAACATGTGGCAATTTATTGGCGTTTGGCATGGAACTGCCCTCCCGGATGTGGCACTTTATTAGCATTGAACTGCCCTCCCGGATGTGGCAATTTATTGGCGTTTGGCATGGAATTGCCCTCCCTGATGTGGCAATTTATTGGCGTTTGGCATGGAATTGCCCTCCCGGATGTGGCAATTATTGGCGTTTGGCATGGAGCTACCCTCTCGAATGTGGCAATTTATTGGCGTTTGGCATGGAGCTGCCCTCTCGGATGTGGCAATGTATTGGCGTTTGGCATGGAGCTGCCCTCCCTGATGTGGCAATTTATTGGCGTTTGGCATGGAACTGTCCTCCCGGATGTGGCAATTTAGTGGCTTCCGGCAAGGAAAATGTGGCATTTATAGGGGTACGGTGTCAGGCCCGTATTTCCAAGACCTTCAGCGTGGTTAGTATCTGATGTGATCAGTATCTGATGTGGTCAGTATCTGATGTGATCAGTATCTGATGTGGTCAGTATCTGATGTGGTCAGTATCTGATGTGATCAGTATCTGATGTGATCAGTATCTGATGTGGTTAGTATCTGATGTGATCAGTATCTGATGTGGTTAGTATCTGATGTGATCAGTATCTGATGTGGTCAGTATCTGATGTGGTCAGTATCTGATGTGGTCAGTATCACGCCTGGCTGCATTTACCTTCCCAGACTTCTCTGTTACCAGTTTTTAGAGGCTGGGTGGACAGCAGGGCCTTTTTGGTGTGCTGGTGTCGGAAAAAAACTCCCCACTGGTGGGACTTGAACCCGATACCACCGGGTTAGTAGATCGAGAGCCTAACCACTCAGTCAAGTAAAAGAAATGGGAAAAAAAAGTTCAAAAGTCATAAAGAGGCAAAAGGGAGATTATGACGACTCCATGCACGTGGAACAATGTTCAAACTAGGACACAAGAGATGTCGTTTCCAGTCTCCGTCCAACTGATCGAAATGTGAGCAAGAGAAAGCTGTATTGGGAAAGTTCTTACATATTAACAGGTGAAAGCAATAACAAACATGAGAAAAAAGCGTTACACATTTCATTATCAAACATTCGGCGAAATTCCAAAATTTAGATTATAAAGTCTCTAAGTCATGAGAGAACTTAGAACATGAAGTATCTAAGCCGTGGGAGAACTTAGAGCATGAAGTATTTAAGCCATGGGAGAACTTAGAGCATGAAGTATTTAAGCCATGGGAGAACTTAGAACATGAAGTATTTAAGCCGTGGGAGAACTTAGAACATGAAGTATTTAAGCCGTGGGAGAACTTACTAGGGATACCAACGGAGAGGTGGGACAGGGTCTTGGTCAGCTATGGTTCTCCAACCATTACGCTAGCATATCAGCTATGGTACTCCCACCCTGACACTAGCATATCAGCTATGATCGCCAACCCTGAAGCTAGCATATCAGCTATAATCGCCAATCCTGAAGCTAGCATATCAGCTATGATCGCCAACCCTGAAGCTAGCATATCAGCTATGGTTCGCTGATTACCCCATAGGACAGCCTCGTGACCCCATTTCATGATTAAAGCTATATAACAGATATGCCGTGTTCTAAAATGAGGTAGTTTCGCAACTTTTAGCGAAGTTATGTTTTAGTTGCAAGTTGAAACAAAAAAAAAAAAAGGAAACTGAAACCCTGGAGCTCCTGAGGAAAGAAGATATTCCTATTATCGGAAGTGCTGTGGGAAATTGCACAAAAGGAATTAAAGCAGTCAATTTGAAATAAAGATAAAGATGATGTCCATGTCTCATTCCTTATGTCGTCCTACTTAGAGAATGAAGCCAGAGCTGCTATATTTCATTCTGTACTTTGGTTTACAGAGGAAGTTTTAAAAAATCATTGAACTCCACTGAACTCCACTGAACTCCACTGAACTCCACTGAACTTCACTGAATTCCACTGAACTCCACTGAACTCTACTGAACTCCACTGAACTCTACTGAACTCCACCTAACCAGACTAGTCAGTATGAGGGCGGAGCTCAGATGTGTCTAAGTTCAGACAAACTGTCAAGATTTCTGCAGCTTGTGAATGAAATGGACTGTCAAAAACTTGACAAGAAATTTTCTGTATAATATTAATTTGTTTAAAAGTACATTAAAATACAATTAAATATTTGGAACTCAAAGTGACTTTGAAATGTTAAGGGTTAACCACATGGAAATGCTGAATAAAGTTGTACAGTCTGATGTCGTAACAAATGGAACCAGCAGTTTTTTCTTAGTGTACCTAATTTCATTAAGTATTCTTCACAGTGAAAGCGGCCTGGTTGGCTGTGTGTGAAACAGAATTCTCGGGTGATTCTATATCCTGCTCTTCTATGCGTACAATGTAAACTTGTTGCTCATCTCTCTGTAAATTTCCACTATTGTCCACTAGAATAATGTTCTTTCTGTTTACAGCGACAAGTGTTGACTTTATCAATTACTGTTAATATTTTATCTCATTTAATCTACGACTATTCTACGTTGTTTTGCGTCTGTTTTGTTACTCACTTCACAGACTTACTTGCTTCCAGGTTCATTCTCTCTCAGTGGAAATAGTAATACAGAAGCAGCAACTTTACAGTTGAAATGACTTTAATGATGCACGGGGTGACGATGAGTCGATGAGCGATATGACGAGAACGACAAAAGCAATCAACAAAATCCTTAGACACAAGACTGAACGTAATTTCCACCTCCACGACATATGTTCCCAGCAGACTACTGTCGCCGTCTGAACATCCTAATACACTCTATTCTACATCTAATTCACTAACCACCAACATTCCTAACAGACTAATCTACGTCTATCTTAGACGATACACAAAACACAACTTGTCCCTCAGTTATATAATTTCTCTCTCACCTGATCTTTTTCCTGTCATACCTTAACCGTGACCCTCGTGCAACTCGGGACAAAACAGTTAGACTCTACTCATAAACGGCTGATTACTTTAGAAGATAACTCATTTTATACAAATGTTCCACTTCTCAGATGAGTTATCTATCTTACATCCTAACATTCAATATACTGCTATAAGTGGTCAGGCGCTCGGCTTAGTGACCTGCTGATTCCGGGTTCAGGTACCCAGCACGAGCCGATGTTTCTGGTACCACCACATCACAACAGACCCCAGGGTCCATCCAGCCTCTAAAAACAGGTATCAGAGAAATCTGGAAAGGTAAATCCGGCCAGGCGTGATACTGACCACATCAGACTTTCATGTGCTGAAGGCCTTGGAAATACGACCTGTATCCCCAATATGCCTTAATGCCATGGAAACGGATTTATCTTCTTCGTTTTTTTTTTTTTGATCACAGTGAAGTGACAAGATACGTTAAGATTTCCCATCACTGTCGTGTACGAGATGTCCTCCTTTGTTTTATAGGGAATACATTTCTTGATCACATCTAACAAACAGAATCTGTGTTGCCTGTGGCTGATGGACTGTACTAGTTTTCCCAGCCTTCGCTGTACAGCTCGGATAAAAGCGGTGAATAAATCCTGCACAAAAGAGACCAGTGGCAGAACGCAAGAAATCGGCCCCGACAGACGGGAAAATCGATTGGTTAAAACACTTCAGACAAGCCACCCAGTCTATCTTGAGGTTATTATCAGAGGCAGAGCAGGACGAGGAGCTGGACTGTCTATACAGACGTGTAGTACGGATGAGTAACTGAGGTCCTTGGTACAGTCGACCGCAGTTTATCATCAACAGATGTCCGTGGTACAGTCGACTACAATTTACTCTAAACAGATATAATAAATCGTGCAAATGAGCTAAACACAGAGAGGGCAGTTTACTGTTCTACAGTACAAATGTACTATAGTTCTACAGCACAAATGCACTATAGTTCTACAGCACAAATATACTATAGTTCTACAGCACAAATATACTATACTTCTACAGCACAAATATACTATACTTCTACAGCACAAATATACTATACTTCTACAGCACAAATATACTATAGTTCTACAGCACAAAAATACTATAGTTCTACAGCACAAATGTACTATAGTTCTACAGCACAAAAATACTATAGTTCTACAGCACAAATATACTATAGTTCTACAGCACAAATGTACTATAGTTCTACAGCACAAATGTACTATAATTCTACAGCACAAATATACTATAGTTCTACAGCAGAAATGTACTAATACTTCTACAGCACAAATACACTATAGTTCTACAGAACAAATATAATATAGTTCTACAGCAGAAATATACTGTAGTTCTATATTACAAATATACTATAGTTCTACACCACAAATGTACTATAGTTCTACAGCACAAATATACTATAGTTCTACAGCACAAATGTACTGTAGTTCTACAGCACAAATATACTATACTTCTACAGCACAAATATACTGTAGTTCTACAGTACAAATACACTATAGTTCTACAACACAAATATACTATAGTTCTCTCACTTTCTCTCATCCAGGGCACATGGGGACTCCGCAAGGGTTTTCCACAAACGCCTGTCCTTTGCCTTTTTTTCTGCTCTTGCCCAGGTGAGCCCTCTATTGCTCAACATCCTTTCTGTTGTTCTTCTCCATGTCTCTGTTCCCCTGTGGAGTCCATCTTAGTGCTATTTTTGGTAGTGAGTTGTCAGTCATTCGCAGCACATGTCCCAACCATTGGCAGTTATAGTTCTACAGTACAAATATAGTATAGTTCTACAGCACATATGAAGATCAGATAGCTGAGACCAACTGCTTTTCCATAAAAAATGAGGTCAGTACAACGAGCCCAAAATTCTAGCTCCATCTAAATAAGGTCAAAACAGCATAGTAGAGCCGTAGGCCATTTAAACCAAGATCGCTAGTACAGTTATATGTACAGCACCGCCACCACAGCCCGATATCAACACCAGTCACTGTAGTTCTTTTCAACTCAGGGCGACCAACGATACATCATTTACATCGAAGTAAAACAGCAAGTTCCAGTTGTAGTTCTGACAAAATTGATGACGCGAGAGAACATTTTCTAAACTAATGGCCGGCTTGTGTCCATCTCTTCGTAATGCCTGGGTATTACACTTGAGTACACCAACCAGATAAATTGTAAATCTATTAGACCATTCATACAGTGATTATAAATAGAGCCAGGGGAGAGAATCGTATTCATTCCTCATGCTCTTCGTCTCTCTGGACATTTCTTATGCTTTTTTATACTTGAGAGAATGTTAAAAAAAGAAACACTTACACTCATGATCGAGTGCGAGAGGTCGAAAGAGAGGAATGAGGCAAGCAGGGATGGACAAGACCCTGTTTTATATCAGTCGTGGCGCTTCTCGTAAAGCTGGATAAGGATCGATGTATTTTCTGTGTTGATTCAAACCATGGTGATCCAACCCACCATGGTTCAACCTATGCTGGTCCAACCCGAGGTGATCCTGTTCATGGTGATCTAATCCATTATGATACAACCTATGATGATCCAACTTATGATGGCCCAGCCCTTAATCATCCAGTCTTTTGTATTCCAACCTATCGTGATCCAGCTTATAATGGCCCAAACCGTGGTCATCAAACCCAGTGTGATTAAACCTGTGATGATCCAGCTTATGACGGCACAACCCGTGTTGACCCATTGTGATGTAGTTTCTCGTTATCCAACTCGTGATGGCAAAGCCTAACGAGACCTACGTCTTTGTTCCGTCCTAAGTTTGTGGAAAGTCACTAAAGCCAACGACAGAACGGCGAAGATGTGCACTCAGCTCGCATGGCGATGGTCGATGGTTCGATCCAGGATCAATGTGTCCCCAGTGAAGTGGTGTGAGCAAAGTGAAGAAAAAAATGTTCGACTTCGTGAGCGAAAAGAGCCGCTAGCAACGAATCAATAACAAATTCCGTCGTTACATCGCATGCTCGTGCTTTGAGTCTGAAGGCAAAAGATTTGTGCTTCGGTTTACACAAGCGTAGCTTAGAGGGAACATAGAGGGAGCATTGTTCAGGTCAGAGCTTAATCATTTCAGCTATAGAAACAGGTAACTAAGACTAAAGAAGAAAGGCAACCAGGTATAATACTGACCACAATATGCACTAATGTACAGAAAGGTCAAGGAAAAAGGTGGAAACCAAGCACGTATTTATTACCCAGACGCCTGAAGCCATCTTCTTTAACATCTTAGGTCTCCTGAAGATTCCACGAACTTACACATTTTCTGGTTAGTGATCTAACCTCCAGTTTTTTTTTCTTCTTTGTCCTTTCTTCTTGTCCTTATGCTCTTATCCTTTGCTCTTATCTTTTGTACTTTTCCTTTTGTTCTTACCCTTTGTTCTTATTCTTTTGTTCTTTTTCCTTTATTCTTATCATTTGTCCTAATTTTTTTCTTTTTCCTTTATTCTTGTCCTTTGTTCTTATTCTTTGTTCTTTTTCCTTTATTCTTATCCTTTGTTCTTACTCTTTTGTTCTTTTTCCTTTATTCTTATCCTTTGTCTTACTCTTTTGTTCTTGGTTCTACAAAACACTTTTTTCTCTGTAGCCGATTATGGGATGGTTTTATGACATTGTTGGATGAGGAGTTGGTTACTGTGACCTGCTTGAAAATCTGAAGTGAACTGGAACAGAAGCTTCTGGCCAGGCTCCACCGCCCACACAGAGGACTAACGGCAACTCCATTACCGCCAGAGTGCAATAATCGTATCCATAACCCAGAGTAGCAGGGGCGGGTAATGGAGAGAGGAATTATGTAGAGCAGTACAAGATCATTACCTCCCTTCCCCACCACCGTGCCGCCTCTGTCCACGCTTAACCTACTATCTGGTCATTCTAATTTCGTCTACTACTGGCCTTCATTGAAGCCATTCAGGCCGGCCATTGTAACAGGGAAACCCCTTCCTTGAAAAAGGGTAAGAACCCTTCAGGTCCAGTTTTGAAACAGAAACCCTTCCTTGAAAAAGGGGAAGAACCCTTCAGGCCCGGCTTTGAAACAGGGAAACCCCTTCCTTGAAAAAGAGTAAGAACCCTTCAGGCCCGGCCTTGAAACAGGGAAACCCCTTCCTTGAAAAAGGGTAAGAACCCTTCAGGCCCAGCCTTGAAACAGGGAAACCCCTTCCTTGAAAAAGAGTAAGAACCCTTCAGGCCCGGCCTTGAAACAGGGAAACCCCTCCAGGCCTTCTCTTGAAACAGGAAAAGTCCTCCAAGCCCTCACTTGAAACAGGAAAAGTCCTCCAAGCCCTCCAGATCCTCACCTGAAAAATAAGAAGTTTTAGGGCCCTAGAACAATATACGTGGCTGGATCGCTCTCTGACTGGGCTTGTTAGAGGACGGAATACATCCTGTTGACCACATCTAGAACACCGGCCACGTTACCTAAGTAGTCTAACTCGATTTAACTCAGGTCTCAGGCTTGGCCTTGTGAGTTCTGTTAACTGCCTGAGGTGACGAAGTAACGAGGGCCTTCACTTTAACGAGCCGAGCTCCTAAATCTTCGCGAGCCAGATTTCCTACCGAGGAACCCACTTGTAGCTTCATTGATTGGAGCTGGTTGGCAATATGCTAGAACCCACTCCTATGCCAATTATAAACAAACTTTCAAATCTATTTCGTTATTCTCGTCTCTAAAACTCATTATATTCTGATCCTGTTCCTTTTTAATTTTGCTTAAATCGAAACTGCTTGGTATATGAGATACGACATAAACTATGGTTAAATCGAAACTGCTCGGTATATGAGATACGACATAAACTATGGTTAAATCTAAACTGCTTAGTATATGAGATACGACATAAACTATAGTTAAATCGAAACTGCTCGGTATATGAGATACAACATAAACTGTCGTTAAATTGAAACTGCTTGGTATATGAGATACGACATAAACTGTCGTTAAATTCAAACTGCTCGGTATATGAGATAGGACATAAACTGTCGTTAAATCGAAACTGCTCGGTATATGAGATACGACATAAACTGTCGTTAAATTCAAACTGCTCGGTATATGAGATAGGACATAAACTGTCGTTAAATCGAAACTGCTCGGTATATGAGATACGACATAAACTGTGGTTAAATCGAAATTCCGTGCTTAAAATTGGCTCCTTGCAAATTAACTGAAATTAACTCCCCACCCCCACCCCCCAGACAGTTTACGTTAAGATGGGCCTGAGTTTTAACAGCGTTCATTTTCAGTGTTTCTCAGAGTGTTCCGCTACTGGGTGGGATGTTTACTTTTCAATTATCACGTCTTTTACGTCGCCCCTTGGCCTGAAGTAAAAAACCTGCCCCCAAGTGCGTCGAACTTAATAATGTCTTAGTTTCTTCAACATCTCCTTTTCTAAATGACATCTTGCGTTAAATATTGTCTCTGCTTAAAGCAGAGCTTCCCAGGTTGTGACTCTCAGAGCTTTATCAGCTGGTTATCAGATCTGGCGTTAAGTTCTTGTCCATTCAATGAAAACAGTTTAAGAGTTTTTGGCGGTTAGATTTGACAAGACAGAGGTCAGAAACTTACATGATATTGACAAAAGAGGTCCTTGAATGTACAGTTTTGGGAAGCATTGGCTTAAAGAAGTGTTACATTTTGCTTTACAAATGTTTACCTGTCCGAAGGTTCAAAGTAGAGTGAACAGTAACACATTAGAGATTGGAAACCATTGGAACGGAAACCAGTTTATGTACAAACTTTGTTTCACAACAGAGGCCTTGCTGGCTCAGTAGTTAGGGTGTCCGGCTGCTGAGGAGTTTTTAGCAACAAATTTCACAACGTGGCGACAAACCGGAGGAAATCCTCGCCGGTCTCTTATTGCGAAAGTCGTAGGTTCGATCCTAGCTTCAGGCCGCTACAGAAAGGGGTACCTGGTACCTCCTGCGATAGGGGGAGGGGTAAGAAATAAAACATAATGAGACATGACGCTAACAAGCGTACTGACAAGTCGGGAAAATTATGGACACTAACACACTCTTTCCTATATGCGTCCTGATTTGGTCCTGCTCTTCTTCTTCTTCTTCTTCGTTCACTTCTACCACCAAAAACCGCACTGTGAACCTACTGAATTCACGCCTGTGGTCCTCGTTAGGTCCCGTGGTCCCCTGTGTGGTCCAAAATAGACCACACGAGATCCACGAGAGGACCACAAGGGGTTCAGAGTATCACAGTGCTTTAGCCTATATTCTTGGTGGGTCTCGGAAGCGGGATTGCGTGACACCGTGGTTTTCATTGCACCAGTTTAGTCTAGGATTGGACTTTCTCACCGGAAGACCTCGACGTGTTTAGGATATCAGTGCATCCCAGCTGGGTGAGAGGTGGTAGCCCTCCCAGGCCAGAGTTGGACTTTCTCACCGGAAAACCTCGACGAGTTTTGAGATACCCATGTATCACAGCCGGGTGAGAGCTGGTTGCACATCCAGTCCAGGGTTGGACTTTCTCACCGGAAAACCTCAGCGTGATTAGGATACGCAAACATCCCCGCCGGGTGAAAGGTGGTTGCCTATCTAGACTTCCCTGGTCCAGTGTCTCCGACTTCAGCATTTTGCGATCGTGGCCCCTACCCTTCCTAGTTGTGACCAGGATGGAGCTGGTTGGCAATATGCTAGAACCCACTCCTATGCCAATTATAAACAAACTTTCAAATCTATTTCGTTATTCTCGTCTCTAAAACTCATTATATTCTGATCCTGTTCCTTTTTAATTTTGCTTAAATCGAAACTGCTTGGTATATGAGATACGACATAAACTATGGTTAAATCGAAACTGCTCGGTATATGAGATACGACATAAACTATGGTTAAATCGAAACTGCTCGGTATATGAGATACGACATAAACTATAGTTAAATCGAAACTGCTCGGTATATGAGATACGACATAAACTGTGTTAAATCGAAACTGCTTGGTATATGAGATACGACATAAACTGTGTTAAATCGAAACTGCTCGGTATATGAGATAGGACATAAACTATGATTAAATCGAAACTGCTTGGTATATGAGATACAACATAAACTGTCTTTAAATCGAAACTGCTCGGTATATGAGATACGACATAAACTGTCGTTAAATCGAAACTGCTCGGTATATGAGATACAACATAAACTGTCGTTAAATTGAAACTGCTTGGTATATGAGATACGACATAAACTATAGTTAAATCGAAACTGCTCGGCATATGAGATACGACATAAACTGTGGTTAAATCGAAATTCCGTGCTTAAAATTGGCTCCTTGCAAATTAACTGAAATTAACTCCCCACCCCACCCCCCCCCCCCGACAGTTTACGTTAAGATGGGCCTGAGTTTTAACAGCGTTCATTTTCAGTGTTTCTCAGAGTGTTCCGCTACTGGGTGGGATGTTTACTTTTCAATTATCACGTCTTTTACGTCGCCCCTTGGCCTGAAGTAAAAAACCTGCCCCCAAGTGCGTCGAACTTAATAATGTCTTAGTTTCTTCAACATCTCCTTTTCTAAATGACATCTTGCGTTAAATATTGTCTCTGCTTAAAGCAGAGCTTCCCAGGTTGTGACTCTCAGAGCTTTATCAGCTGGTTATCAGATCTGGCGTTAAGTTCTTGTCCATTCAATGAAAACAGTTTAAGAGTTTTTGGCGGTTAGATTTGACAAGACAGAGGTCAGAAACTTACATGATATTGACAAAAGAGGTCCTTGAATGTACAGTTTTGGGAAGCATTGGCTTAAAGAAGTGTTACATTTTGCTTTACAAATGTTTACCTGTCCGAAGGTTCAAAGTAGAGTGAACAGTAACACATTAGAGATTGGAAACCATTGGAACGGAAACCAGTTTATGTACAAACTTTGTTTCACAACAGAGGCCTTGCTGGCTCAGTAGTTAGGGTGTCCGGCTGCTGAGGAGTTTTTAGCAACAAATTTCACAACGTGGCGACAAACCGGAGGAAATCCTCGCCGGTCTCTTATTGCGAAAGTCGTAGGTTCGATCCTAGCTTCAGGCCGCTACAGAAAGGGGTACCTGGTACCTCCTGCGATAGGGGGAGGGGTAAGAAATAAAACATAATGAGACATGACGCTAACAAGCGTACTGACAAGTCGGGAAAATTATGGACACTAACACACTCTTTCCTATATGCGTCCTGATTTGGTCCTGCTCTTCTTCTTCTTCTTCTTCGTTCACTTCTACCACCAAAAACCGCACTGTGAACCTACTGAATTCACGCCTGTGGTCCTCGTTAGGTCCCGTGGTCCCCTGTGTGGTCCAAAATAGACCACACGAGATCCACGAGAGGACCACAAGGGGTTCAGAGTATCACAGTGCTTTAGCCTATATTCTTGGTGGGTCTCGGAAGCGGGATTGCGTGACACCGTGGTTTTCATTGCACCAGTTTAGTCTAGGATTGGACTTTCTCACCGGAAGACCTCGACGTGTTTAGGATATCAGTGCATCCCAGCTGGGTGAGAGGTGGTAGCCCTCCCAGGCCAGAGTTGGACTTTCTCACCGGAAAACCTCGACGAGTTTTGAGATACCCATGTATCACAGCCGGGTGAGAGCTGGTTGCACATCCAGTCCAGGGTTGGACTTTCTCACCGGAAAACCTCAGCGTGATTAGGATACGCAAACATCCCCGCCGGGTGAAAGGTGGTTGCCTATCTAGACTTCCCTGGTCCAGTGTCTCCGACTTCAGCATTTTGCGATCGTGGCCCCTACCCTTCCTAGTTGTGACCAGGATGGAGCTTTTGTCCAGGAGGACGAATCCTCGCCACTAGTGACTTCTACCCCTGGGCTGAGCTGGTTTAGGCATTATCCCAGTATGGGCGTGTTTGGGACGGGACCGACCTCTAGGGCAGAGGTACGACATAAAATATAGTTAAATCGAAACTGCTTGGTATATGAGATAGGACATAAACTATGATTAAATCGAAACTGCTTGGTATATGAGATACAACATAAACTGTCTTTAAATCGAAACTGCTCGGTATATGAGATACGACATAAACTGTCGTTAAATCGAAACTGCTTGGTATATGAGATACAACATAAACTGTCGTTAAATTGAAACTGCTTGGTATATGAGATACGACATAAACTATAGTTAAATCGAAACTGCTCGGCATATGAGATACGACATAAACTGTGGTTAAATCGAAATTCCGTGCTTAAAATTGGCTCCTTACAAATTTTTAACTGAGATTAACTCCCCACCCCACCCCCCCCCCCCCGACAGTTTACGTTAAGATGGGCCTGAGTTTTAACAGGGTTCATTTTCAGTGTTTCTCAGAGTGTTCCGCTACTGGGTGGGATGTTTACTTTTCAATTATCGCGTCTTTTACGTCGCCCCTTGGCCTGACGTAAAAAACCTGCCCCCAAGTGCGTCGAACTTAATAATGTCTTAGTTTCTTCAACATCTCCTTTTCTAAATGACATCTTGCGTTAAATATTGTCTTTGCTTAAAGCAGAGCTTCCCAGGTTGTGACTCTCAGAGCTTTATCAGCTGGTTATCAGATCTGGCGTTAAGTTCTTGTCCATTCAATGAAAACAGTTTAAGAGTTTTTGGCGGTTAGATTTGACAAGACAGAGGTCAGAAACTTACATGAAATTGACAAAAGAGGTCCTTGAATGTACAGTTTTGGGAAGCATTGGCTTAAAGAAGTGTTACATTTTGCTTTACAAATGTTTACCTGTCCGAAGGTTCAAAGTAGAGTGAACAGTAACACATTAGAGATTGGAAACCATTGGAACCGGAACCAGTTTATGTACAAACATTGTGTCACAACAGAGGCCTTGCTGGCTCAGTAGTTAGGGTGTCCGGCTGCTGAGGAGTTTTTAGCAACAAATTTCACAACGTGGCGACAAACCGGAGGAAATCCTCGCTGGTCTCTTATTGCGAAAGTCGTAGGTTCGATCCTAGCTTGAGGCCGCTACAGAAATGGGTACCTGGTACCTCCTGCGATAGGGGGAGGGGTAAGAAATAAAACATAATGAGACATGACGCTAACAAGCGTACTGACAAGTCGGGAAAATTATGGACACTAACACACTCTTTCCTATATGCGTCCTGATTTGGTCCTGCTAAACGACCGTATATTTTCAGCCTCTTAAAATGGGTACCGGAGAAATCTGGGAAGGTAAGTGGGGCCAGGTGTGACACTGACCCACGTGATATTTGTCATGTGCCGAAGGTCGTAGAAGTACAGGCCTAACACGGTAACCCTAATATGCCTTAATGGCACGGAAGCGGAGATTTTACCTTTTATTTTAACCTAAGTGACGTGGCACAGGACTACTTTTAATGGTATCCATCTACTGGTCTCCGTTGCTGTTTTCCTGAAACACATATGCTTGCACGGCGAGGCACACTAGAGTACATTAAACTCTCAGCTATCAATGTATTGAAAGAAAGCTGATATTCATGTAATTCCAGTCTCATATATACGGGATAACATTTCCGTTTATAGCGGATGAACGAAGGGAAAAAAACGTAATAAGTTGTTCGATAATGCTAGGATAAGCTAGCAGTCTAAAGCGAAGTTTAGTTTAGCGTCAGCTTAGTCCTGACTGAAAGACAAAACATATATAACTGTCCCAAAACTTGAGATACCTGTCCCAAACCTTCAGATAACTGTCCCAAACCGTGCTTCTGGCAACAAAATGACCCCGCAGTCACGACAGATAACCAAAAGTTCTTAAACTTGTAATTGTATTATCTCCCTGTAACTGCGAGCTGTTCTTTGCAGCCGATGCTGTAGAGATGTTGAGGCACAGCATCATATCGGCGTGGGAGCGTGTTATGGCAGCTACTTTTTTCAGTTCCAGAGAACAGCTAAAAACCAGAGGGTGTGCAATGCTTCTTTAGCAGACTCCACCACCATGGGGACTATGGCGATCCCTGCCCCGTTAGTCAGGCTAGGCCTGTTACTGGGGGTACCAGCGGAGAGGTGGGACAGGGTCTTGGTCAGCTATGGTTCGCCAACCCTGAAGCTGGCATATCAGCTATGGATCGCTAACCCTGACGCTAGATTTATCAGCTATGGGTCGCTAACCCTGACGCAAGCATTATCAGTTATGGATTTCTAACTCTGACGCTAGCATTATCAGTTATGGGTCGCTAACCCTGACGCTAGCATTATCAGTTATGGGTCGCTAACCCTGACGCTAGCATTATCAGCTATGGGTCGCTAACTCTGACGCTAGCATTATCAGCTATGGGTCACTAACTCTGACGCTAGCATTATCAGCTATGGGTCGCTGATTGCCTCATCGGACAAGCGTCTGCAGCCCCAAAGCTCTTGAAAACCAAGTCTATTCTTGTTTACATCAACATATAGCACTTCCAGAACTGTTGCTGACTGGCTATAGGCTATCTTCTCACCCCGTACTCTGCATTGTTTGGTTAAAAGTAACCCAAGACACGCGTAGGAGGAGCCAGCTGAGAAATTTGACTCTTAATTCTGATTCTGGAACTTACAAAAATCTACCACGTTGCAGTGTCCATGTGATGTGATTCTCTTCTTTTTTTTCCACACTCTTCAGCACATCATGGGCTGAGAGGGTTCTAGTTCTGTGTACAGGTCACAAGCCTCCAGCAATAACCAGTCTTTCTTGGTAAGAAACTATTCTGGAGCTTTGGTCGCGAGCCAAGATCGATTCAAAACTTTCCAGCCATTTTAAATAATCTGGCAACAGGAAAAAAAACTGCCAGACATTGAAAAACATGTACTTGCTGCGAAGGAGGAGGAGAGAGAGGGAGAGAAATGGAGAGGGAGAGAGAGATGGAGAGAGACATGGAGAGACAGACATTAGGAGAGAGAGGGAGAGAGACATGGAGAGACAGACATGAGGAGAGAGAGGGAGAGAGATGGAGAGGGAGAGAGATGGAGAGAGACATGGAGAGAGAGGGAGATGGAGAGAGAGATATAGAGAGGGAGAAAGATGGAGAGGGAGAGAGAAGGAGAGAGACATGGAGAGACAGACATTATGAGAGAGAGGGAGAGAGATGCAGAGGGAAATAGATGGAGAGAGACATGGAGAGAGAGAGGGAGATGGAGAGAGATATAGAGAGGGAGAAATGGAGAGGGAGAGAGATGGAGAGAAACATGGAGAGACAGACATTATGAGAGAGAGGGAGAGATGGAGAGGGAAATAGATGGAGAGAGACATGGAGAGAGAGAGGGAGATGGAGAGAGAGATATAGAGAGGGAGAAAGATGGAGAGGGAGAGAGAAGGAGAGAGAGACACGGAGAGAGATAGAGAGTTAGAGAGGGAGATGGAGAGAGATATAGATAGAGGAAGATTGAGATAGAGAGAGAGGGAGATGGAGAGAGAGGGATAGAGAGTGATAGAGAGGAAGATGGAGAGAGAGGGATAGAGAGATATAGAGAGGGAGATGGAGAGAGAGGGATAGAGGATATAGAGAGAGATAGAGAGGGAGATGGAGAGAAAGGATAGAGAGCTATAGAGAGAGATAGAGAGGGCGATGGAGAGAGATAAAGAGAGAGATAATGAATGAATGAATGAATAATCTTTATTTTTAAAGGGTAAAGAATTGGGCACGCAGGCCCGTCTTACATTCTGCCCTTCATCACTCCATCTTTCATTCTTCCCACACACTCGATTTAATACAAATTTACAAATTAAATTAGGAAAAAAACATATCAAAAGAGTGTAAGATTTAACTATTACATTAACTATTACAGATAGAGAGATCGAGAGGGAGAGAGAAAGAAAGATGGAGAGAGAGAGATAGTGAGAGAGAGGGAGAGAGATAGAGAGAGGGAGAGAGATGGAGAGTTAACTTAAGAGGGACTTTCATTTTTATGCCAGGAAATTAGCGAAGTCTTTTATAAAAAGGAGAGAAATTAATTGTACGTGCCCGCGTTGAAAGATACAAGCGAGGTCCTTGATTTGTTAAGACCTACTGGAGATGTGGCTGTCTCTGTTGAAGGTCTGTGAAATGTGTTGGTTTTGGAACACAAACATAGTCTCAGATGATAGAGAAAAGAAGAAAAAGTAGTGAAGACGCTGTCTTGTTTGGCGATCAGCGACCCACTCAAAGCTGCGTCAGGGATGGCGAACCGTAGTTGTTATACCGGCGTCAGGGATGGCGAGCCGTAGCTGTTATACCAGCGTCAGGGATGGTAAACCATAGCTGACCAAGACTCTGTCTCACCTCTTAGTTGGTGTCCTCAGTAACAAGCCTAGCCGGTCTAACGGGACAGGGATCGACATAGTCCCCATGGTGGTGGAGTCTGGCAGAGAAGCACTGTACGCCCTCTGCTTGTGAGCACCACCCAGGGAGTGAAAAAAATAGCAGCCGTAACCCGGTTCCAATCCGACACGATACTGTGCCTCAACATCTTTGCAAAAAAAAAGCAAGCTTGCTCGCAGTTCTAGAGAGGTAGAAGAAGAAAAGTCAGGAAAAAATGCATTCATCATCATCATCATCACCATCATCATCATCATCGTCATCATCATCATTCAAGACAGGCCCATGGTGCTCGAATGTTGTCCGTGGAATGTTGATTGGGCCACAGGAAATTTGTTCCATCGGCGGGAATCTTCATCCACAAGAGGGCGCCGCAGAGGAGATAGAACTCAGTGCCTGCAGTCAGAGAAGCCTAGTCGTTACTGATTCTGATAAAAAGAATATGTGAGAAACCTGTGTTTACCGCTCCTCGATCTGTGGAACACTGAATGTTTCTTGTTGTACGTCTCGTCTTGTCCTTTCTCTGGTTTCATCTTTTAAAATGCTTAGTTAAAGTTGAATGTTCGTCGCTCAAAATTTACTGTATTAAGTATACAAGTGAACAGTAATGTAGGTAAAAATATATTACAGTTTTGGGGCACTAGTAAATAATCACCCTTCAGAAATTGTACTTTTTTCTCTTTTTTTCTTTTAATGCTTGTTTTAAATAGCTTTTAGAATTCTTAGATTCGTTATGCCCAATGCAGGTGGCCAAAACTGACCCTCCCTTCCCCTCCCCCCCCCAAAGATTCCTGAACACATACTACAAACCTGCGCTACACACACAGACCTGAGGGCCCAGGTATGGCCCCGAGAGAGAAGCATGGACTATGAGGTTCCTACAAAGACCTCCTACTGACAGCTGGATTCAAGGAGGCGAGCCGGCTCCCTGCTTAGAAGGCTGGGCATGCGAAACTGAACGCAGAAGAAGAAGACAAGGAAGAAATCCATTATGAGAAACTTTATGCGTCTGGGCACAAGATACTAAAGTTGTCAGTACATAAAAGTAAAATAAGATTTTCACGTAAAAAAAAATAATTTCACAAACGTAGACGACACCAAAGTACGTGTCGTATGAACGTAATTTTAAAAGTCGTTTCTGGTTATGCGTAAGACAAGAGCAAGACTAAACTTATCAGACTTTCTCTTCCACAGACACTGGTGGCCGAGACCCTTGTCCTGGCAAAGACCCATGGCTACGTGGAGAAAATTGAGCACGAACTAGAGGAGGAGCTACAGAGAGAGAACACAGAACCACCAAACAGAATTTTGGCCAAGTAAGTCTGGGCGGTAGTTTCAACTTGTAAGTCTAAAATTTTGAAGAAAAGTAGAAGACCAGATTAAACTATTCTGCCTCTATATTCTTCCTTTTTTCACTGCCGTAACCTCACATAGTACTAAAATATGTCTGTGATTTCAAGCACATTAGAACGAGTTTACCAGTCCTCAGTAGATGTGTAACAAACAAATGGACGTCTTTTTACGTTCTTTCTACCTTCAAGCACAAGATGCATGGCGTTTTAATACGCCTTTAGGGCAGGCATGGGAAAGCGATATTGCAATGTCTTAATAAATCCATCGCACTGAAAAGGTTAATGGAGCATTTTGTACAGGTAAACGAGAAACAAAAGTGATTTCAAAAAAATTGTCGCTCGTGAATATAGATTGACATACATCATCACCCGCAACCTGAAAATCGCATTCATTTTCTTTGTCCTTCACGGAACGTTGCTGTCTTACAAGCCAACCTGAAAAACAACGCGTTGTTTAACCATCTGCTGAAGTGAGGCAGTGAGTGTGGTGTTGAGAATCTCAGTGACATTCTTGGCTCATCGTCGCCTCCTTCCTCATTTCTCACGAATCATACCTCCCTTACTGTCCTATCATGTCCTTCAGGATACCATCTTCCTCTTCCTTCTTCTTCTATGTCATTAGCGTCGCAGTGAGTTTCAGACATCAGTCCAGAGCAAGATAAAAGGCCTGGGTAGCTGTCATGTTCTGTTTCCTCAGTGTGTCGTTCACGCCATCTATCCACCTTCTCCTTGGATGTCCTCGTGGCCTATGGCCAGATGTACACGTGCCGCTGGTTGTTCTGGATTCACGCGTTCTAAATGCCCGAACCACTTAATTCTCTGAGTTTTGATGTAGTCCTTGACAGATGTTCTCTCCACCATTTGCTGAATTATTTCATTTCGCATTTCAGCTTAAGCAAAGAGAGAACATTTTTTCCTTTCATAATACAGTCGGCTTTCATCGGCATCCCAGGTTGTAATATACTTGTAGCATAAATCTGCTTTGTTTCATGGGGGTTTTACACTTGTATCATACATCTGCTTTGTTTCATGGGGGTTTCACATTTGTAGCATACATCTGCTTTGTTTCATGGGGGGTTTACACTTGTATCATACATCTGCTTTGTTTCATGGGGGGTTTACACTTGTATCATACATTTGCTTTGTTTCATGGAGGTTTTACACTTGTAGCATAAATCTGATTTGTTTCATCTGGGTTTTACACTTGTAGCATAAATCTGATTTGTTTCATCTGGGTTTTACATTTGTAGCATAAATCTACTCTGTTTCATGGGGATTTGACACTTGAAGAATTCAAAACTGTCTATTTTATTTCATGGAGATTTTACACTTGTAGCATAAATCTGATTTGTTTCATGGGAGTTTCACACTTCCAACATAAATTTGATTGAAGGTTTGACGCTTGTCACATTAGAACTATGAGTATTCCACAGAACTTTAACGGCCTCCGGTTGCAGTTCACTTGAGGCAGGCGAGTCCGTAAATGTTCTCTTTAAGTTTCTCTTGCAGTCTTAGCTCTGTGTGTGTGTGTGTTAGTGTGTGTGAGAGTTTATCTGTCCAAATTGATGTTATGGCACGTCTATAACACTGATTTCCCAAGACCTATTGGTGTTTCCAGTAACATGGCGGAAAATTACTCTGGTGTCTTGGAATGCTGTAGTTTCCTTGGTAAGCTCTGGTGTCTTGGCATGATCCAATTTCTTAACATGTTCTAGTGTCTTGACGTGTTCTAGTGTCCTGACATGGTTTAGTACCCTGAGGTGTTCTAGTGTCTTGACATGTTCTAGTGTCTTGACGTGTTCTATTGTCCTGACACATTCTAGTGTCCTGACTGTTCTAGTGACTTGATGTGTTCTAGTGTCCTGACATGTTCCAGTGTCTTGACGTGTTCTAGTGTCCTGACATGTTCTAGTGTCTTGACGTGTTCTAGTGTCCTGACACATTCCAGTGTTCTGACATGTTCTAGTGTCTTGACGTGTTCTAGTGTCCTGATACATTCTAGTGTCTTGACTGTTCTAGTGTCTTGACGTGTTCTAGTGTATTGACATGTTCTAGTGTCTTGACGTGTTCTAGTGTCTTGACGTGTTCTAGTGTATTGACATGTTCTAGTGTCTTGACGTGTTCTAGTGTATTGACATGTTCTAGTGTCTTGACGTGTTCTAGTGTATTGACATGTTCTAGTGTCTTGACGTGTTCTAGTGTATTTACATGTTCTAGTGTCTTGACGTGTTCTAGTGTATTGACATGTTCTAGTGTCTTGATGTGTTCTAGTGTATTGACATGTTCTAGTGTCTTGACGTGTTCTAGTGTATTTACATGTTCTAGTGTCTTGACGTGTTCTAGTGTATTGACATGTTCTAGTGTCTTGACGTGTTCTAGTGTATTGACATGTTCTAGTGTCATGACGTGTTCTAGTGTATTGACATGTTCTAGTGTCTTGACGTGTTCTAGTGTATTGACATGTTCTAGTGTCTTGTCGTGTTCTAGTGTATTGACATGTTCTAGTGTATTGACATGTTCTAGTGTCTTGATGTGTTCTAGTGTATTGACATGTTCTAGTGTCTTGACGTGTTCTAGTGTATTGACACGTTCTAGTGTCTTGACGTGTTCTAGTGTCCTGATACATTCTAGCGTCCTGACTGTTCTAGTGTCTTCATGTGTTCTAGTGTATTGACATATTCTAGTGTCTTGACGCGTTCTAGTGTATTGACATATTCTAGTGTCTTGACGTGTTCTAGTGTATTGACATATTCTAGTGTCTTGACGTGTTCTAGTGTATTGACATATTCTAGTGTCTTGACGTGTTCTAGTGTCCTGATACATTCTAGTGTCCTGACTGTTCTAGTGTCTTCATGTGTTCTAGTGTATTGACATATTCTAGTGTCTTGACGCGTTCTAGTGTATTGACATATTCTAGTGTCTTGACGTGTTCTAGTGTATTGACATATTCTAGTGTCTTGACGTGTTCTAGTGTATTGACATATTCTAGTGTCTTGACGTGTTCTAGTGTCCTGATACATTCTAGTGTCCTGACTGTTCTAGTGTCTTCATGTGTTCTAGTGTATTGACATATTCTAGTGTCTTGACGCGTTCTAGTGTATTGACATATTCTAGTGTCTTGACGCGTTCTAGTGTATTGACATATTCTAGTGTCTTGACGTGTTCTAGTGTATTGACATGTTCTAGTGTCTTGTCGTGTTCTAGTGTATTGACATATTCTAGTGTCTTGACGTGTTCTAGTGTATTGACATGTTCTAGTGTCTTGTCGTGTTCTAGTGTATTGACATATCTAGTGTCTTGTCGTGTTCTAGTGTATTGACATATTCTAGTGTCTTGATATTTTCTAGTGTATTGACATATTCTAGTGTCTTGATGTGTTCTAGTGTATTGACATGTTCTAATGTCTTGACATATTCTAGTTTCCTGACGGGTTCTAATGTCTTAACGTGTTTTAGTGTCATGATATTTTCTAGTGTCCATATATATTCTAGTGTCCTGATATGTTCTAGATTAATGACACGTTTTAGTGTCCTGGCGTGTTCGAGAGTCTTCACGTGTTCTAGTGTTATGACATGCTCTAGTATTTTGACATGTTCTAATGTTTTAACGTGTTCTAGTGTATTGACGTGTTCTAGTGTCTTGACGTGTTCTAGTGTATTGACATGTTCTAGTGTCTTGACGTGTTCTAGTGTATTGACATGTTCTAGTGTCTTGACGTGTTCTAGTGTATTGACATGTTCTAGTGTCTTGACGTGTTCTAGTGTATTGACATGTTCTAGTGTCTTGACGTGTTCTAGTGTATTGACATGTTCTAGTGTCTTGACGTGTTCTAGTGTATTGACATGTTCTAGTGTCTTGACGTGTTCTAGTGTATTGACATGTTCTAGTTTCTTGACGTGTTCTAGTATCTTGACATGTTCTAGTATCTTCATGTGTCCCAGTTTTCTGACATGTTCTAGTAACTTGACATGTTCTAGCGTCTTGACATGTTCTAGTATTTTGACATGTTCTAGTGTCTTGACGTGTTCTGGTGTCCTGACATGTTCTAGTGTCTTGACATGTCATAGTGTTTGACATGTCGTAGCATAATGACGTGTTCTTGTGTCTTGATGTATTATAGTGTCATGACATAGTCTAGTATTTTGACGTGTTCTGTATCTTCACATGTTCTAGTGTCTTGACACAATTTAGTATTTTGAAGTGTTCTATTGTCTTGACATGTTCTTGTGTCTTGATGTGTTCTAGTGTCCTGACATGTTCTAGTGTCTTTACACATTCTAGTTTCTTGAAGTGTTCTAGTGTCTTGACATGTTCTTGTGTCTTGATGTGTTCTGGTGTCCGGACATGTTCTATTGTCTTGACATGTTCTTGTGCCTTGACTCGTTCTAATGTCCTGACATGTGCTAGTATCTTAACGTGTTCTAGTGTCTTGACATGTTCTCGTGTTCTGACGTGTTCTAGTTTCCTGTCATGTTCTAGTGTGTTTACATGTTCTAGTGACCTGACATGTTCTAGTGTCTTGACATGTTCTAGTTTCTTGACATGTTCTATTATCTTGACATGCTCTAGTGTCTTCACCTGCTCTAGTGTCTTTATGTGCTCTGTTGTTGTGGTGTGATCTGTTGTCTTCATATGCTCTTGTGTCGTAACATGGTCTAGTGTCTTGGCATGTTCTAATGTCTTTACGTGTTCTAGTGTTATGATGTGTTCTATTGTCTTGACGTGTTCTAGCGTCTTAACTTGTTCTAGCGTCTTGACGTGCTCTTGTGTCTTAACGTGTTCTAATGTCCTGACATGTTCTAGTGTCCTGACATGTTCTAGTGTCCTGACATGTTCCTGTGTCCTGACACATTCTAGTGTCCTGACATTTCTAGTGTCCTGACACATTCTAGTGTCCTGACATTTATAGTCTCTTGACATGCTCTGCCTTGACATGTTCTAGTATCTTGATAAGTTCTAGTGTCCTGACGTGTTCTTGTGTCCTGACGTGTTCTAATGTCCCTACGTGTTCTAATGTCTTGACATGCTCTAGTATCTTGACATATTCTAGTATCTTGATGTGATATACTGTCTTGACGTGTTCTTGTGTCTTGACGTACACTAGTGTCTTGACATGTTCTGATGTCTTAACATGCTGTAATGTCTTGACCTGATCTAGTGTCTTGACCTGATTTAGTGTCTTGACATTTTCTAGTGTCTTTACATGTTGTAGTATCGTGACCTGTTCTAGTTTCCTGACATGTTCTAGTGTCCTAAAGTTTTCTAGTGTCTTGACGTGTTATAGTGTCTTTGTGCTTTCTGCTATCTTGACATGTTCTAGTATTTTGACGTGCCTAGTGTCCTGACGTGGTCTATTGTTGTGACGTGCTCTGTTGCCTTGACATGCTCTTGTGTCTTGACATGCTCTAGAGTCTTTGCATATTCTAGTGTCTTTACATACTTTAGTGTCTTGAAGTTTTCTAGTGTCGTGGCGTGTTCTATTGTCTTGACATGCTCTAGTGACTTGGCATGCTGTAGTGTCTTAACGTGTTCTAGTGTCTTGACATGTTCTAGCATCTTGATATGCCCTAACGTCTTAACGTGATCTAGTGTCTTGACGTGTTATAGTGTCTTAACGTTTTCTAGTGTCCTGACATGTTCTAGTGTCTGACGTGTTCTAGTGTCTTGACATGTTCTAGTGTTCTGACATGTTCTAGTGTCAGACGTGTTCTAGTGTTTGGCGTGTTCTAGTGTCTGACGTGTTCTAGTGTCTTGACATGTTCTAGTGTTCTGACATGTTCTAGTGTCAGACGTGTTCTAGTGTCTGACGTGTTCTAGTGTCTGACGTGTTATAGTGTCTTGACATGTTCTAGTGTTCTGACATGTTCTAGTGTCTGACGTGTTCTAGTGTCCTGACATGTTCTAGTGTCTGACGTGTTCTAGTGTCCTGACATGTTCTAGTGTCTGACATGTTCTAGTGTCTGACATGTTCTAGTGTCCTGAAATGTTCTAGTGTTCTGACATGTTCTAGTGTCCTGATGTGTTCTAGTGTCCTGATGTGTTCTTGTGTCCTGACGTTTTATATTGTCCTGAAGTGGTCCAATGTCTTGACATGCACTAGTGTCTAGACATGTTCCAGTGTCTTGACGTGTTCTATTGTCTTCACGTGCTTTAGTGTCTTGACATGCTCTAGTGTCTTAACATGCTCTAGTCTCTTGACCTGTTCTAGTGTCTTGACGTGTTCTAGTTTCATGACGTGTTCTTGCGTCCTGTCATGTTATGGTGACTTGACAAATTCTAGTGTCTTGATATTTTCTTGTGTCTTGACGTGTTCTTGTGTCCTGACGTTTTCTGGTGTCTTAACATGTTCTAGTGTCTTGACATCTTCTAGTGTCTTGAAGTGTTCTCGTTTCCTGGCATGTTCTAGTGTCTTGACATGTTCTAGTGTCTCGACATGTTCTATGGTCTTTACGTGTTCTGGTGTCCGGACATGTTCTAGTGTCTTGACATGTTCTAAAGTCTTGACGTATTCTGGTGTCAAGAAGTGTTGTAGTGTCTTGAAATGTTCTGGTGTCTTGACATGTTCTAGTATCTTGACTTGTCCTCTTTTCCTGACATGTTCTAGTTTCCTGATATGTTCTTGTGTCCTGACATGTTCTAGTGTCCTGACATGTTCTAGTGTCCTGATATGTTCTAGTGTCCTGACATGTTCTAGTGTCCTGACATGTTCTTGTGTCCTGACATGTTCTAGTGTCCTGATATGTTCTAGTGTCCTGACATGTTCTAGTGTCCTGATATGTTCTTGTGTCCTGACATGTTCTAGTGTCCTGATATGTTCTTGTGTCCTGACATATTCTAGTGTCCTGACATGTTCTAGTGTCCTGATATGTTCTTGTGTCCTGACATGGTCTAGTATCTTTATAATGTCAAAGCCTCCGTCAGTCCGACGCAACAAACATCTTCCCCCAGAACTCTGAAGTTGTAGCTGTAGAAGAGGGAATATTTTGGATTTTCCTTACAATTTTAAACTGAACGCAAACCTCACACATAAGCACAGAGATAGAAACCAAGGTGGTAGAAAGTTATCACATGAAATTCAAATGATGCATTACCTACTTATTACCTCAGAGCTTGTGAATGAAAGAAGGTGCAATGCTGTCTCTGGCACATTCTCTCCATTCTGAAACGATCCCGAGCTGATGATTCTTGCGTAGATCAACAGACTGAGAGAAAGGGGTAAGAAAAGGTAGATAGTGAGGAATGAGGTGCGGAATGATAGCTCGGGAGAATAGGCGAGAAGGGTATGAGGGAAATGAAACATTGTCAGGTGCGTGTAAACGAGAGGAGAGAGAGACAGACAGACAGACAGAAGAGAGGATATAGAGAAAGAGAAAGAGAGGAGAGAAAAAGGAGAGAGAGGAGTGAAAGAGATGTGACATAAAGAGGAAGACGCCAGAAAGAAGAGAGAAAGGAGAGAGAGAGAGAGTGAAAAAGAGAGAGAGAGAGGGGAGAAGGAGAGAGACAGAGAGAAGGGGGATTGATTGATTAATTGAACTTTATTTTGAAAGGTGAAGAATTGGACACGCAGGAATGAGTGAGAGAGAGAGAGAGTAAAAGAAGAGAGAGGTGAGAGATAAAGAGAGAGATACAAGAAAGAAAAGAAACAGGAGAGAGAGGAGAGAGAGAAGAGAAAGAGAGAGACAGAGAGAAAGGGGATTGATTGATTAATTGAACTTTATTTTGAAAGTGTGAAGAATTGGACAAGCAGGAATGAGTGAGAGAGAGAGAGAGAGAGTGAAAGAAGAGAGAAGTGAGAGATAAAGAGAGAGATGCAAGAAAGAAAAGAAACAGGAGAGAGAGAGAAGAGAAAGAGAGAGACAGAGAGAAGGGGGATTGATTGATTAATTGAACTTTATTTTGAAAGGGTGAAGAATTGGACAAGCAGGAATGAGTGAGAGAGAGAGAGAGAAAGTGAAAGAAGAGAGAGGTGAGAGATAAAGAGAGAGATGCAAGAAAGAAGAGAAAGAGGAGAGAGGAGGGAGAAGAGAAGAGAAAGAGAGAGATTGATTGAATGATTGGTTCCGCTTTATTTTGGAAAGGCCGAAGGATTTGGCACCCAAGAGGAAGAGAAAGAGATAGACCGAAGAAAGAGAGAGAGGAATGAGATAAAGAGGGAGACGAGAGAAAGAGGAGAGAGATAGAGTGAGTGAGGAAGGACAGAAATAAATAGAGGAAATCGATTGAGTGATTGATTGACTGACCGACTGATTGATTAATTGATTGAACTTTATTTGGAAAGAGTGAAGAACTAGGCTTAGAGGAGAGAGAGAGAGAGAGAGAGAGAGAGAGAGAGAGAGCAAGCAACTGAAAATGTACTGATAACAATCTTCGCCGAAGATATGGCACAAGATGGTGGTGAAAGAAAGCAATGTGACCCGCGCTGTGGATGTGTGAGCATTAAATCACGTAGTCCCGTATATAGTTCAGCTTTAATAGGTTGAATTGACTTCCCGCATGACAGCCTGGGGTATTGCGTTACCTGTTATCACATCGTGTTGACACCTGTCCCATTAGAAGGATATTCACGATGGCTTCAGCTACTCCAACATGCACCTGACTTCCCGTGTCCAGTTCCATAAGTTTTCTTTTTCGGAGTTTTAAATTATTGTTATTTAGTTTCTGTTCATTCCAGTATGTTCTTTCATTCTTCCGCTATCTCTCTCTCCCTCACTCTCTCTCATTCTCATATTTTCTCTCTCATTCTTTCTCTCTCTCTCTCTCTCTCTCATTTCCTAATATAATTTGTATACTTGTATTAAATCGAGTGTGTGGGAAGAATGAAAGATGGAGTGATGAAGGGCAGAACGTAAGAGGGCCTACGTGCCCAATTCTTTACCCTTTAAAAATAAAGATTATTCACTCACTCACTCACTCACTCACTCTATGTCACATTCTCTCTCTCCCTCTCGCTCTTTTTCTCACTCTCTCACTCTTTGTTTCATTCTGTCTTACACACACACACATTCTCACTCTTACTTCTTTGCCCTACATTCTCTCTCATATTCTCTCTCTTTATCACTCACTCTCTCTTACTCTCTCTCTCTCTCTCTCTGTCAGTTTCTCTCATTCTTTCTCAGTCATTCTATCACTCTCTCTGTCTCTCACTCTCACTTATTCTCTCACTCTCTCTCCCTCTCCTTTCTCTCTTTCTTCCTCTTCTCTGTCTGTCTCTCTCACTCGCTTTCTCTCTTTCTCTCTCTCACTATCTGTTTCTTTCTCTATCTCTCTCTCTCTTTCTCTATCTCTCTCTCTCTTTCTCTATCTCTTTCTCTCTTCGTGTATCTCTGTCTCAAATTCTTCTCTCACTCGCTTTCTGTCTTTCTCCTTCCCTCTCTAGGGGATTGATTGATTAATTGATTGAACTTTATTTGGAAAGAGTGAAGAACTAGGCTCAGAGGAGAGAGAGAGAGAGAGAGAGAGAGAGAGAGAGAGAGAGAGAGAGAGAGAGAGAGAGAGAGAGAGAGAGAGAGAGAGAGAGAGAGAGAGAGAGAGAGAGAGAGAGAGAGAGAGAGAGAGAAGAGAAAGAGAGAGATTGATTGAATGATTGGTTCCGCTTTATTTGGAAAGGCCGAAGGATTTGGCACCCAAGAGGAAGAGAAAGAGAGAGAGGAATGAGATAAGAGGGAGACGAGAGAAAGAGGAGAGAGGAGGGAGAAGAGAAGAGAAAGAGGAGAGAGGAGGGAGAAGAGAAGAGAAAGAGAGATTGATTGAATGATTGGTTCCGCTTTATTTGGAAAGGCCGAAGGATTTGGCACCCAAGAGGAAGAGAAAGAGATAGACCGAAGAAAGAGAGAGAGGAATGAGATAAGAGGGAGACGAGAGAAAGAGGAGAGAGATAGAGTGAGTGAGGAAGGACAGAAATAAATAGAGGAAATCGATTGAGTGATTGACTGACTGACCGACTGATTGATTAATTGATTGAACTTTATTTGGAAAGAGTGAAGAACTAGGCTCAGAGGAGAGAGAGAGAGAGAGAGAGAGAGAGAGAGAGAGAGAGAGAGAGCAAGCAACTGAAAATGTACTGATAACAATCTTCGCCGAAGATATGGCACAAGATGGTGGTGAAAGAAAGCAATGTGACCCGCGCTGTGGATGTGTGAGCATTAAATCACGTAGTCCCGTATATAGTTCAGCTTTAATAGGTTGAATTGACTTCCCGCATAACAGCCTGGGGTATTGCGTTACCTGTTATCACATCGTGTTGACACCTGTCCCATTAGAAGGATATTCACGATGGCTTCAGCTACTCCAACATGCACCTGACTTCCCGTGTCCAGTTCCATAAGTTTTCCTTTTCGGAGTTTTAAATTATTGTTATTTAGTTTCTGTTCATTCCAGTATGTTCTTTCATTCTTCCGCTATCTCTCTCTCCCTCACTCTCTCTCATTCTCATATTTTCTCTCTCATTCTTTCTCTCTCTCTCTCTCTCTCTCTCTCTCTCTCATTTCCTAATATAATTTGTATACTTGTATTAAATCGAGTGTGTGGGAAGAATGAAAGATGGAGTGATGAAGGGCAGAACGTAAGACGGGCCTACGTGCCCAATTCTTTACCCTTTAAAAATAAAGATTATTCACTCACTCACTCACTCACTCATTCACTCACTCACTCACTCACTCTATGTCACATTCTCTCTCTCCCTCTCGCTCTTTTTCTCACTCTCTCACTCTTTGTTTCATTCTGTCTTACACACACACACATTCTCACTCTTACTTCTTTGCCCTACATTCTCTCTCATATTCTCTCTCTTTATCACTCACTCTCTCTTACTCTCTCTCTCTCTCTCTCTGTCAGTTTCTCTCATTCTTTCTCAGTCATTCTATCACTCTCTCTGTCTCTCACTCTCACTCATTCTCTCACTCTCTCTCCCTCTCCTTTCTCTCTTTCTTCCTCTTCTCTGTCTGTCTCTCTCACTCGCTTTCTCTCTTTCTCTCTCTCTCTCACTGTCTTTTTCTCTTTCTCTCTCTCTCTCTCTCTTTCTCTATCTCTCTCTCTCTTTCTCTATCTCTTTCTCTCTTCGTGTATCTCTGTCTCAAATTCTTCTCTCACTCGCTTTCTGTCTTTCTCCTTCCCTCTCTCGCTGACTTTTTCTTTCACTCTCTCTTCTCTCTTTGTGCCTCTCACACTCTCTCACTCACTCGCTCTTTCTCTCTCTCTCACTGTCTTTCTCTCTTTCTCTCTCTTTGTGCCTCTCACACTCTCTCACTCACTCGCTCTTTCTCTCTCTCTCACTGTCTTTCTCTTTTTCTCTCTCTTTGTGTCTCTCACACTCTCTCACTCACTCGCTCTTTCTCTCTCTCTCTCACTGTCTTTCTCTCTTTCTCTCTCTTTGTGTCTCTCACACTCTCTCACTCACTCGCTCTTTCTCTCTCTCACTGTCTTTTTCTCTTTCTCTCTCTTTGTGCCTCTCACACTCTCTCACTCACTCGCTCTTTCTCTCTCTCTCACTGTCTTTCTCTCTTTCTCTCTCTTTGTGTCTCTCACACTCTCTCACTCACTCGCTCTTTCTCTCTCTCACTGTCTTTCTCTCTTTCTCTCTCTTTGTGCCTCTCACACTCTCTCACTCACTCGCTCTTTCTCTCTCTCTCACTGTCTTTCTCTCTTTCTCTCTCTTTGTGTCTCTCACACTCTCTCACTCACTCGCTCTTTCTCTCTCTCTCACTGTCTTTCTCTCTTTCTCTCTCTTTGTGCCTCTCATACTCTCTCACTCACTCGCTCTTTCTCTCTCACTGTCTTTCTCTCTTTCTCTCTCTTTGTGCCTCTCACACTCTCTCACTCACTCGCTCTTTCTCTCTCTCACTGTCTTTCTCTCTTCTCTCTCTTTGTGCCTCTCACACTCTCTCACTCACTCGCTCTTTCTCTCTCTCTCACTGTCTTTCTCTCTTTCTCTCTCTTTGTGTCTCTCACACTCTCTCACTCACTCGCTCTTTCTCTCTCTCACTGTCTTTCTCTCTTTCTCTCTCTTTGTGTCTCTCACACTCTCTCACTCACTCGCTCTTTCTCTCTCTCTCACTGTCTTTCTCTCTTTCTCTCTCTTTGTGCCTCTCTCACTCACTCGCTCTTTCTCTCTCTCTCTCTCACTGTCTTTCTCTCTTTCTCTCTCTTTGTGTCTCTCACACTCTCTCACTCACTCGCTCTTTCTCTCTCTCTCTCACTGTCTTTCTCTCTTTCTCTCTCTTTGTGCCTCTCACACTCTCTCACTCACTCGCTCTTTCTCTCTCTCTCTCACTGTCTTTCTCACTTTCTCTCTCTTTGTGTCTTTCACACTCTCTCAATCGCTCTCACTGTCTCTCTCTTCTCTCTTTGAGTCTCTCACACTCTCTCTTTCACTCGCTGTCACTCTCTCTCTCTCTCACTGTCTTTCTCTATCTCTCTCTGTCGCTCAGACCTACTTAGACGCACGATGTGTGACCTCCTCTCAGTTGAAGCTGCCACGAAGAACTCGAACCACAAACATGGCGCCAGAAAACAAGTGGGCCACAGCTGCTTGACCGCAAACCCAAGTGAACTCAGAAAACTAGCTTCTGACCAGAATCCACCACCATACGGACGGCTGCAGACTCTACCTTAACAGCCTGGTATAAATAATACTTCAGTCTTTTATCACCACGACCACGAAGAAATGAGACAGGGTCTTGACCAGTTCTTGTTTGCCTTTCTAGTAACTATACCATCACTCTTAACAACTTCATCTTTGTTTTCATCGCTGTCATCATCTTCTGCAGTGCCAGAAGTCTTCTTTCATTATCCATTTCCCCCAGTTCTAATTGCAGAAATGAGTTGGTGGACTGTGAAGAGTGGTCACGCCGTTATCTAGGTCAACAAAGCCAGTCGAGGCCATACTTCATCTGCATGTAGTATTCAGGAATACCACGGACAGCAAAGAAATCAAATGAGGAAGTTCTGAGAGAGGCTGGGCAGATGAGCCAATCAATAACACAAATCAGAAAAAAAGACAATCCAAATTCAAAAGATACGTTCTACGGCGAGACAAGCTGTAGATACACTGTGACACCGGGAAAGATGGAGGGCAAATGAGATCGAGGTAGACAGAGAGAGAGAGAGAGAGAGAGAGAGAGAACATTCTGGACGGACTAGCAAGAAGGCACGGACAGAGAACGCCAGCACAGTACTCGGAGCAGGGAGTTGTGGAAATGGCATGATCGCCAACGCCATTCTGCAAGGCAATAATAAGACAGACAAGACAGACAGACCGACTTACGGACGGATAGATAGATGATAGGACGGATGGATGGATGGAATGATAGATAGACAGACAGACGGACAGACAGATAGATAGATAGATAGATAGATAGATAGATAGATAGATTAGATAGATAGATAGATAGATAGATAGATAGATAGATAGATAGATAGATAGATAGATAGATAGATAAATAGAGAGACAGACAGACAGACAGACTAGATAGATAGATAGATAGATAGATAGATAGATAGATAGATAGATAGATAGATAGTGTTCGTGACAATAGACTACAAAATCAGGCCTTTAAGTTTCTTAGAAACAGAATTATCTCCCTTCAGTTCGGGTTATTTACATATGTTATTTCGTGAATAAGGAAGCCCACTTCCTATCCTAATCGATGCTCGTTTTATGATTCTCACCAGGGCGCTGACTATAAAAAAGCTAAGATTGTTTTTCTCTTTTTTTTGTTTTTTGTTTTGATCTCATAAAATCTCGTGAACCAAACCGTGTGGTGTGTGTTTGAGTCTCTTTTTCCTTGTGTGTGATTGTTTACGGTATCACCAAGCTGAGTTGCGAAAGATCAGGCAGTTGTGCCACATCGGGAAGCAAAGGACACTGGTTAATCAGCACATAGCTGGTATCGTCAGACGCCAAACATCGATGGAAATATTAAAAATGGGATCGGAGCACTTGTCTCATGTGCAATGAGGATGGTCAGTCGACTAACTAACTAAATGAGCTGTGAAATTTTCGTTTTCTTTACCATACTATCATGAAACGTAAACGCAAAACAAGGGAAGGGAAAAAAAAGAGTTAAGATTATAGATTGTCTTGGAATAAGATTGAGAAGTTCTACGATAGAGCAGAGAAGTGATATGAGAAACACCTACGACAGAGCAGAGAAGTGATGTGAGAAACCTCTACCATAGAGCAAAGAAGTGATGTAAGAAACCTCGACAATGGAGCAAAGAAGTGATATGAGAAACACCTACCGCTGTTGGCGAGATCTTCAGCTGCCGTGCGTGGAGCGGTGCTCTTCCCGGCCAATGAAGAAATTTGCAAATGAGGTTGCCGCGCAGCATCACTGCGGAAAAGGTGGTTGAAAGAATAAAGCGAAGCAAACAGTCAAATCACGGCACCTCTGGTCTGGAGGTCGGCCACGTCCTGAGTGCAGTCATATCGGGTGAAATGCATGAACCAGCTTGTCCCAGAGGTTAAGTCACTGCTGGCTTGACTCTTCAAATGCCGCGCGTGGAGTGAAGCTCCTCCCGGTTAAGGAAGTAAATGCGGAAATAAAGGTTGCTGTGCGGCGCCGATGGGAAAAGGTGGTGGAAAGTGAAGTTTAACCTGGTATGTCCAGTAGTATCGCTACGAGAGCTATACCACGGCACATCTGCTCTAGAGGCCGCCCACGTCCGAAATACACCTACACTGGTGAAATATGCCTAAACCGGCACACACCAGGGGTGGAACTCGATGGCTAGACATGTCATGCCACCTCCGCTCTAGAGGTCGGTAACGCCTGATAAACACCCATACTGGTGAATTTTGCCTAAACCGGCTCATACCAGGGGTGAATCTTGAAGGCTATGAATGTCACAGTACCTCTGCCCCAGAGGTCGGTCCCGTCCCAAACACGCCCATACTGGGAAATGCCTAAACCGGCTCAACCCAGGGGTAGAAGTCACTAGTGGCGAGGATTCGTCCTCCTGGACAAAAGCTCCATCCTGGTCACAACTAGGAAGGGTAGCGGCCACGACCGCAAAATGCTGAAGTCGGAGACACTGGACCAGGGAAGTCTAGATAGGCAACCACCTCTCACCCGGCGGGGATGTTTGCGTATCCTAATCACGCTGAGGTTTTCCGGTGAGAAAGTCCAACCCTGGACTGGATGGGCAAACACCTCTCACCCGGCGGTGATACACGGGTATCTCAAAACACGTCGAGGTTTTCCGGTGAGAAAGTCCAACTCTGGCCTGGGTGGGCTTACGCCTCTCACCCAGCTGGGATGCACTGATATTCCAAACACGTCGAGGTCTTCCGGTGAGAAAGTCCAACCCTAGACCAAACTGGTGCAATGAAAACCACGGTGTCACGCAATCCCGCTTCCGAGACCCACCAAGAATACAGGCTAAAGCACTGTGATACTCTGAACCCCTTGTGGTCCTTTCGTGGAACTCGTGTGGTCTATTTTGGACCACACAGGGGACCACGGGACCTAACGAGGACCACATGCGTGAATTCAGTAGGTTCACAGTGCGGTTTTTGGTGGTAGAAGTGAACGAAGAAGAAGAAGAAGAAGAAGAAACACCTACGACAGAGCAGAGAAGTGGTGTGAGAAACCCGGACGACAGAGCAGAGACGTAATGTAAGAAACTTCGACAATAAAGCAGAGAAGTAATGTAAGAAACTTCGACAACAGAACAGAGAAGTAATGTTAGAAACTTCGACAACAGAACAGAGAAGTAATGTTAGAAACTTCGACAAGAGAGCAGAGAAGTAATGTAAGAAACTTCGACAAGAGAGCAGAGAAGTAATGTAAGAAACTTCGACAAGAGAGCAGAGAAGTGATATAAGAAACTTCGACAAGAGAGCAGAGAAGTGATGTAAGAAACTTCGACAACAGAACAGAGAAATAATGTAAGAAACTTCGACAACAGAGCAGAGAAGTAATGTAAGAAACTTCGACAAGATAGTAGAGAAGTTATGTAATAAACTTCGATAACAGAACAGAGAAGTAATGTAAGAAACTTCGACAACAGAGCAGAGAAGTAATGTAAGAAACCTCGACAACAGAACAGAGAAGTAATGTAAGAAACCTCGACAACAGAGCAGAGAAGTGATGTAAGAAACTTCGACAACAGAACAGCGAAGTAATGTAATAAACTTCGACAAGATAGTAGAGAAGTTATGTAAGAAACCTCGACAACAGAACAGAGAAGTAATGTAAGAAACTTCGACAACAGAGCAGAGAAGTAATGTAATAAATTTCGACAAGAGAACAGAGAAGTAATGTAAGAAACCTCGACAACAGAGCAGAGAAGTGATGTGAGAAACCTCGAGAACAGAGGATTACGATCAACGAAACTGGCAAGATCACATATTATGAAACCATGTCCACAAGTTAACAGTTTATTAAAGAACTAAAGTTTGGAAGAACTTGCAGAGACCCATAGCCGGACTCCGATAATGCTCCTACGATTTTTCCTCACAGTTCGTAATCTTCCAGATAAAAGGGATGGCGACTGCAGTAAAAACTGGTTTAAATAAATAAGGTAGACAAAGGTGTATGGTGCAGTTTTACAAAGTGAGGGAGGGAGTGAGTAAGGTGAGAAAAAAACGAATAGAAAGTAAAACACGAATAACTTATCTGTATGTACCTTTTTGTTTCGTTGTGTATGTATCCTCGAATAAGGCTCAGGCCGAAATATCGGATGTTGTATGTTTTTCATTTATACATTCTCATACTTTCTATTCGTTTTTTTCTCACCTTACTCACTCCCTCCCTCACTTTGTAAAACTGCACCATACACCTCTGTAATCTTCCAGAGGCACAAGAAAAATCGACACACTTCGGAACCGACCGAATACTGTGAACTTCCCGAAGTACTAAGAAACTCGACACACTTCGGAACTGACCGAATACCAGTCTTGACACTAAAAGCTTCAGTACTACCCGTAACAGTAACATTCGCGTTTTAAAGGTCGCAGGGATGATCAAAGCCAAAGTAAAATTCACTTTCTTAAGTGAGGCGCGGGATAATTAAAAGCTAAGGGCCAGAAAAATACAGAGCTCACATTCATAAATGATGATCTTACACTTTCCTGACTATCGTCAGATGTTCCCTGGATTTGTGGGGTTTCTCAACCATTACCTCAAAGTTCAGACGAACACATGTGTCCATTTTCCAAAGTCACATTCTTTAAAGAGCCATTAAAACAATTCAGTTTACTTATTTCGCTTTAGTTAAAAAAACACACATGAATAATTTAATGATGGTTTGTCTCTAGATGGCGAAGAAATGGCGAAAAGATGCTGAAAAACAAATACACGTTACTGACCGTGGCTTTGTTCTGCGTGACCGAATGTGCCCTCATCTTAGGAGAGCTCATCCTGGATCTACATAAGGTCAAAGGTTAGTTTTTCTTTCAAAATATTTCTCTAACTGTCCTTTCTTTCTTGCACAGAATTTCTGTTGACTGTGTTTTGTTATTCTTGTAAAACATTTCTGTTGAATGTGTGTTGTTATTCTTGTAAAACATTTCTGTTGAATATGTATTGTTATTCTTGTAAAACATTTCTGTTGAATGTGTGTTGTTATTATTGTAAAGCATTTCTGTTGACTGTGTAATGTTATTCTTGTAAAGCATTTCTACGACTGTGTAATGTTATTCTTGTAAAGCATTTCTACGACTGTGTAATGTTATTCTTGTAAAGCATTTCTACGACTGTGTAATGTTATTCTTGTAAAGCATTTCTACGACTGTGTAATGTTATTCTTGTAAAGCATTTCTGTTGACTGTGTATTGTTATTCTTGTAAAGCATTTCTGAGACTGTTTTGTCATTCTTTTAAAGCGATATAAAATTCAAGGGCTATCAAACAGTTTTAACTCAAGGCACACATACTCGTGTATACAGCCAAGATATGTATGCTTTCCATATAAAGGTTCCGTCACGTACCAGCAAATTGGATTGTTTCCAAAGAACAGTTCTCTACCGATCTACATCCTGATACAGCCACCACTACAGAAGATTTTCCTAATATTATAATATAGTTTATCTGACTGATTGCTACCTTGTCTGTGTAAAGTATCTTATATCTATGAAAAGCCTTATGAAGGTCACTGTGTAGTATTTATTACGCTGTTTCAGCGACGATTAAACGAAATAAAGTCTCAATAATTCATTTTTTATCCTGAATACGAACAGGTTTTTTCGAAACTTATAGAATCTGAGTAGTCTTTGGTAACAAAGTGTAACAGATGAAGACACATGACAAGATGAAAAAACGTGACAGGAGAAAAGGCACTGACAAGAAGAAGACACATGACAAGATGAAAAAACGTGACAGGAGAAAAGGCACTGACAAGAAGAAGACAATTGACAAGAATAAGACAATTGACAACAAGAAGACACGTGACAAGAAGAAGACACTTAACAAGAAGACACGTGCCAAGAAGAAGACATATGACAAGAAGAAGAGACGTGACAAAAAGAAGACATTTGACAAAAAGAAGAGACGTGACAAGAAGAAGACACTTGACTAGAATAAGAGAAATGACAAGAAAAAAGACACATGATAAGAAGAAGACATTTAACAAGAAGAAGAGACGAGACAAGAAGAAGATACTTGGCAAGAATAAGAGAAATTACAAGAATAAGACACGTAAAAAAAGAAGACACGTGACAAGAAGAAGGCACGTGACAAGAAGAAGAGACGTGACAGGAAGAAGACAATTGACAAGAAGAAAACTAACAAGAAGAGGACACGTGACAGGAAGAAGACATTTGACTAGAAGAAGAGATGTGACAAGAAGAAGACATTTGACAAAAAAAAGAAAAATGACAAGAAGAAGACACGTGAGAAGAAGAAGACACGTGAGAAGAAGAAGACACGTGAGAAGAAGAGGACACACGACAAGAAGACGACAAGTGACAAGAAGAAGACACTTGACAAGAAGAAAACTGACAAGAAGAAGACACTTGACAAGAAGAAAACTTACAAGAAGAAGACACTTGACAAGAAGAAGGCACCTGACACAAAGAAGAGACGTGACAAGAAGAAGACAGTTGACAAGAAGAAGACACGTGATAAGAATAAGGCACGTAACAAGAAGAAGACACGTGACAAGAAGAATACATTTGACAAGAATAAGACAAGTGCCAAGAAGAAGACATGTGGCAAGAAGAAGACACTTGACAAGAATAAGACACGTGCCAAGAAGAAGACACATGGCAAGAAGAAGACACACGCAAGAAGAAGACACATGAGAAGAAGAAGAAGAAGAAGACACACGCAAGAAGAAGACACGTGACAAGAAGAACACATTTGAAAAGAAAAAGACATGTGACGAGAAGTAGACACGTGAGAAGAACAAGACACATGGCAGGAGAAAAGGCACGTGACAAGAAGAATACACTTGACAAAAATAAGACACGTGTCAAGAAAAAGACACGTGGCAAGAAGAAGACACACGCAAGAAGAAGACACGTGAGGAGAAAAGAAGACACCTGAGAAGAAGAAGACACACGACGAGAAGAAGACACACGACAAGAAGAAGACACGTGGCAATAAGAAAACACACGACAAGAACAAGACACTTGACAAGAATAAGACACGTGCCAAGAAGAAGACACGTGGCAAAAAGAAGACACTTGGCAAGACTAAGACACGTGGAAAGAAGAAGACACTTGACAAGAAAAATACACGTGGCAAGAAGAAGACACGCAAGAAGAAGACACACTAAAAGAAGAAGACACACGACAAGAATAAGACACGTGTCAAGAAGAAGACACGTAGTAAGAAGAAGACACACGCAAGAAGAAGACACGTGAGGAGAAGAAGAAGACACCTGAGAAGAAGAAGACACACGACAAGAATAAGACACATGGCAATAAGAAGACACACGTCAAGAAGAAGAAACTTGACAAGAATAAAACACGTACCAAGAATAAGACACGTGCCAATAAGAAGACACGTGGCAAGAAGAAAACGCGTGCCAAGAAGAAGACACGTGGCAAGAAGAAGACACATGAGAAGAAGAAGACATACGACAAGAAGAAGACACTAGCAAGAATAAGACACATGACAAGAATAAGACACTTGACAAGAAGAAGACACTACCAAGAAGAAGACACGTGAGAAGAAGAAGACACACGGCAAGAAGAAGACATACACAAGAAGAAAACACGTGACAAGAAGAAGACACTTGACAAGAAGAAGACACATGGCAGAGGAAAAGGCACGTAATAAGATGAATACACTTGACAAGAATAACACACGTGCCAAGAAAGAGACACGTGAGAAGAAGAAGACACACGACAAGAAGAAGACACACGACAAGACGAAGACACTTGACAAAAATAAGGCACGTGGCAAGAAGAAGTCACGTGGCAAGAAGAATACACACGCAAGAAGAAGTCACGTGGCAAGAAGAATACACACGCAAGAAGAAGACACGTGGCAATAAGAAGACACACGCAAGAAGAAGACACACGCAAGAAGAAGACACACGCAAGAAGAAGATACGTGGCAATAAGAAGACACGTGGCAAGAAGAAGACACACGCAAGAAGAAGATACGTGGCAATAAGAAGACACGTGACAAGAAGAAGACACACGCAAGAAGAAGACACGTGGCAAGAAGAAGGCACACGCAGGAAGAAGACACTTGACAAGAATAAGACACGTGTTAAGAAGAAAACACTTGACAAGAAGTGAAAAAAAAACAGAAACAAAGTAGACAAAAAACGAAACAGAAGCGGAGAAACAGGAGGAACAGAAAGTAGATAACTACCCCCCCAAAAAAAAAAGTAAGTAATAATCAGACGCCAACGTAACACGTATAGAAAAGTAAGACAACCAGAAAAGTAATAAGTAACTGGAAATCAAGGAATGAATATAAGAAAGTACAACACTTGATGTCTACACATAAAATAACCCATACATTTATAGACCTGAACAGCATGCTAGGCTAACATGTCTCCACACACAAAAATAGTTATCAAATCAATGTCAATCTTTTAGACGCGAGAGTCAAGGGGAAAAAAAAGGTGGAGATGGGGGGGGGGGGGGGGAGGGGGAGGGTGGGGAATAGAAAATAGGATGGGAAAATCTTCTAGCAGTCTTTGCCAGATTTCTATTTCACCCTGAAGACCATACTGGGTCAAAGAGGGGCCTCAGTGATTCCAGGAAGTGATATGTTCACAGAATTACTTCAAGGCCGTCTTAAGTGTTATGTCCAGGGAACCTGGGGGGGCTCGCTAAGACCGGGATGAGTGAGAGTTCTTTCCAGGACTGAGCTGAGAATAGAGCACTTGTATAAATTCTATTACCCAAAGATTGGATGTGACGCACATTTCCAAGACTTCGCATCGATTCCTTTCTCTGCTTGAAGATGGGAGTCAAAGCTTTCAGTCGGCGGGGATGACATTTCTGGGCCAGCAGTATCTTAACTTCAGCTCTGTCCAGAAATCGTTTAGACTACTCTTCTTCAAAGCGATTTGCCAGACGAAGAAATTGCTAGTCATTCTCTTCAAGCGCGCACTGTCACAGCTTCTTGCGCGTGTTTTCTTTCAGACCAGATTTCTATTCTTCCGATACTCTTATTTTATTTTGGGAAAGTTTGTTTCCATTAAAAAAAACTGTTCTATTACCAGGAGTCTTAGTACCAGGAGTCTTAGTACCAGGAGTCTTAGTACCAGGAGTTTTAGTACCAGGGGTCTTAGTATAGGAGGCTTAGTACCAGGAGTCTTAGTACCAGAAGTCTTAGTACCAGGGGTTTTAGTACCAGGAGTCTTAGTACCAGGAGTCTTAGTACCAGGAGTCTTAGTACCAGGAGTCTTAGTACCAGGAGTTTTAGTACCAGGAGTCTTAGTAGCAGGAGTCTTAGTACCAGGAGTCTTAGTACCAGGGGTTTTAGTACCAGGAGTCTTAGTACCAGGAGTCTTAGTACCAGGAGTCTTAGTACCAAAGTTTTAGTACCAGGAGTCTTAGTACCAGGAGTCTTAGTACCAGGAGTTTTAGTACCAGGGGTCTTAGTACCAGGAGTTTTAGTACCAGGAGTTTTAGTACCAGGAGTTTTAGTACCAGGAGTCTTAGTACCAGGAGTTTTAGTACCAGGAGTTTTAGTACCAGGAGTCTTAGTACCAGGAGTTTTAGTACCAGTAATCTTAGTACCAGGAGTTTTAGTACCAGTAATCTTAGTACCAGTAATCTTAGTACCAGGGGTGTTAGTACCAGGAGGCTTAGTACCAGGGGTGTTAGTACCAGGAGGCTTAGTACCAGGGGTGTTAGTACCAGGAGGCTTAGTACCAGGGGTGTTAGTACCAGGAGGCTTAGTACCAGTAATCTTAGTACCAGGAGGCTTAGTACCAGTAATCTTAGTACCAGGAGTCTTAGTACCAGGAGTCTTAGTACTAGGAGTCTTAGTACCAGTAATCTTAGTACCAGGAGTCTTAGTATAGGAGTCTTAGTACCAGGAGTCTTAGTACCAGGAGTCTTAGTATAGGAGTCTTAGTACCAGGAGTCTTAGTACCAGGAGTCTTAGTATAGGAGTCTTAGTACCAGGAGTCTTAGTATAGGAGTCTTAGTACCAGGAGTCTTAGTACCAGGTGTCTTAGTATAGGAGTCTTAGTACCAGGAGTCTTAGTACCAGGAGTTTTAGTACCAGGAGTCTTAGTACCAGGAGTCTTAGTACCAGGGGTTTTAGTATCAGGAGTCTTAGTACCAGGGGTTTTAGTACCAAAGGTCTTAGTACCAGGGGTCTTAGTACCAAAGGTCTTAGTACCAGGGGTTTTAGTACCAGGAGTCTTAGTACCAGGGGTTTTAGTACCAAAGGTCTTAGTACCAGGGGTCTTAGTACCAAAGGTCTTAGTACCAGGGGTCTTAGTACCAAAGGTCTTAGTACCAGGGGTTTTAGTACCAAAGGTCTTAGTACCAGGGGTTTTAGTACCAAAGGTCTTAGTACCAGGGGTCTTAGTACCAAAGGTCTTAGTACCAGGGGTTTTAGTACCAGGAGTCTTAGTACCAGGGGTTTTAGTACCAAAGGTCTTAGTACCAGGGGTCTTAGTACCAGGGGTATTAGTACCAGGAGTCTTAGTACCAGAAGTTTTAGTACCAGAGGTTTTAGTACCAGGGATCTTAGTACCAGGAGTTTTAGTACCAAGGGTTTTAGTACCAGGAGTCTTAGTACCAGGGGTTTTAGTACCAGGAGTCTTAGTGCCAGCAGTCTTAGCACCAGGAGTTTTAGTACCAGGGGTCTTAGTACCAGGGGTTTTAGTACCAGTAATCTTAGTACCAGTAGTCTTAGTACTAGGAGTCTTAGTACCAGGAGTTTTAGTACCAGGAGTCTTAGTACCAGGAGTCTTAGTACCAGGAGTCTTAGTACCAGGAGTCTTAGTACCAGGGGTGTTAGTACCAGGAGGCTTATGTATGGCTACGTCTACACATTTATTTTCCAGATTCCGCAGGTTCAGAATCTAGACTACAGTATTAGTTAACTATAGGCAACCCACGATTCATTTCTTGGCTAAAAGAAAAAGACCTATGTGTTTATTATACAGTTGTTTGTGGTGTCCATGAATCTTTCATTTCGTTGTATAAGTTAAACCTGTACATTTGTTTTCCCAATTTTTTTATCTTTGTATAATATCTAATTTGATGTATTGTTTTAATAAGGTAGAAGGCAGGTAAAGGTAACTCTGTAATGCCTTGTAGACACGTAGGGGATTTGGTGTTATATTTTCAAATTATATTTGGTGTTATTTTGTTATATTTTCCTTGACCTGTCAGTACACTAGAGGGTGATATGGTCAGTATCACTCCTGGCCGCCTTTCCTTCCCCAACTCCAGAAGAAGTCGGGTACTCATTTCTACAGCTGGGTGGCTGGGGGAGGTTGTGGGAGGGAACGAGCCTCTGACCGGATTCGAATCCTCGACCTTCGCCACAAGAGACTAGTGGACTAACTACTTCACTGATCAGGCGCAGTATTTTAGTACTTGATTATTAAGTAACAGTAGATGCTTCAATGGGTAATCAGAAAAAGAAGATGGACATATGTAGGCCATGTGATGAGAAGAAACAATCAGAGAATACCAAAAAAAAGCTATCAAGTGGAGCACAACAGGCCCAAGAAAAAGAGATCGACCACGTGAAACTCTAAGGAGGGCATTGTTAAGAGAAGCCAGTTTAGTGGGCATAACATCCCTTGATGAAGTTGAAAGACTCACTGAGAACAGGAAAACTTGGCAAACAACTATGCGAGCCCTATGTGGCGTTTAACAGCACGGGAAGGATGTAAGATGTAAGACGCTCCAAAATACGACCCAGACATTTCTTAATCTTATGCAGCAATTTGTCAGCTTGTCCAGATACATGACTCTCTGTGTGTGACACAAGCTGTCATTCTTCTAGTGGCTCTGGAATATGATAATATAAATATAATCTTGTTGCCGTTACAAAAATAAGATTTTTAAGGGCATGCATCTTTCCCATCGCAATATATGCCTGTCAGGCCTGGACACTTAACAAAACAGCTGAGAAGCGCATAAATGCCTTTGAATGTAAATGCTACAGAAGAGTTCTTCAAATATCGTGGACACAAAAAAGAACAAATATATCCATACTACAAGAACTTAATAATGAAGAAGAATGACTAGTAAAGAAGATTAAACAGAAAAAAACCTTTAATATTTTGGACACATTAAACGTCATTATAATTTAAAGAAGATCGTCTTGGAAGGATACATAATGGGAAAAAGAAAGAGAGGAAGGCCAAGGGGAAGATGGCTGCAAGACATCGTTGATAATTTGCAAATAGATGCATCAGCAGCGGGACATCTTGCTTACAACCGAGAGGCCTACAGGAGAGCTGTTAGGGAGACAAAGTCCCACAAGGGACATGCAAATGACTGACTGACTGAGTGCTGTTTAGCTATAGACCTCAGTTATTGCTCTCTTTAACAAACTTGTTGACAAGTTTCTGCAAATTGCTTTCACATTCTTCTGTGAAAACTTGGTCATCCACATGTCTCAGGTTATTGATATTATAATCTCCTATTTTGATTCCTTTCACATTGTAAATACCTCTCATGATATTTTCACTGTTATGAGAATAGGTCAGATGACAACACGGACCCTTGTCTTACGCCTAATTTTCTATCCTGATACCCACTGTGTCATTAGTTACTCTGATACCCACTGTGTCATTAGTTACTCTGATACCCACTGTGTCATTAGTTACTCTGATACCCACTGTATCATTAGTTACTCTGATACCCACTGTGTCATTAGTTACTCTGATACCCACTGTGTCATTAGTTACTCTGATACCCACTGTGTCATTAGTTACTCTGATACCCACTGTGTCATTAGTTACTCTGATACCCACTGTGTCATTAGTTGCTCTGATACCCACTGTGTCATTAGTTACTCTGATACCCACTGTATCATTAGTTATTTTTACTGCTGCTCTTTGCCTCTAGTACATATTTTTAATAATTCTCATATCTTTACCGACATTCGTACTTCATGTCTAACTCTGTCAAAACCTTTCGTGTAATCAATAAAGCACAAGTATAAATCTTTCTTTACTTCTAGAGCTCGTTCTAGTATTGTTCTTACTACAAAAATTGCGTTTTACTTGTGCTTTTTTCTTCAGTAAAACCACAGTGTTCTTTTGCAGTTTCTCTATTTACTTTACGTAGTATTCTCAACAAAACAGAGACTATGGTTATATCTAAGAAACAGAATCCACCAGCATGCAGTTTAAAATTAAATATCGTGGACACAAAAAGAACAAATATATCCATACTACAAGAACTTAATACTGAAGAAGAATGACTAGTAAAGAGGATTAAACAGAAAAAAAAACTTTAATATTTTGAACACATTAAATGTCATTATAATTTAAAGAAGATCGTCTTGGAAGGGTACATAATGGGAAAAAGAAAGAGAGGAAGACCAATGTAAAAATATTGTTATATCATATGTTTGTTTTCTCAATGTAAATTGTAATTTTTTACCTAATAACTGACAATTACTGTACCGTGTGTACTTAATTCATTAATTCTTTATTTGTATCTCTACAAGGAGAATTTAGTTCGTCAGGTAATGACATTAGTCTCTCCATTTTTTAGTACAACTGTACGGACATGACCTGATTTCTCTTTATGAGTTTCCCTGGTTCTGCCCCTCTATGATATATATATATATATATGTGTGTGTGTGTGTGCGCCTGCGCTGAATTCCTACCCCGGGCTATCCACACTCTTAAAGCTGTCCAATCAACCCTACAACACTAAATGCATGTTCATCAAAACAGACACTAATGCCAACACAACATTTACTTCAACAGAGAACATACAATTCTGCCATTTTATATCTGGATGCCAGTTTATTACACATATCACGCAACACCAAAACAAAGGTGAACATACTTCATATGAAACATGCAGAAAAATTGCACATTTATTATACATAATATTTCTCTACTACATTAATTCAAAGTTCATCATAATAATGAGCCGTACCAACAGCACGGTGTAGACATTCAACAATCAACACTTACATTATCTTAATAGCCATGGTCTAGACATTCAACAATCAACACTTACATTATCTTAATAGCCATGGTCTAGACATTCAACAATCAACACTTACATTATCTCAATAGCCATGGTCTAGACATTCAACAATCAACACTTACATTATCTTAATAGCCATGGTCTAGACATTCAACAATCACCACTTACATTATTTTAATAGCCATGGTCTAGACATTCAACAATCATCACTTACATTATCTTAATAGCCATGGTCTAGACATTCAACAATCATCACTTACATTATCTTAATAGCCATGGTCTAGACATTCAACAATCATCACTTACATTATCTTAATAGCCATGGTCTAGACATTCAACAATCACCACTTACATTATCTCAATAGCCATGGTCTAGAATAAAACAAATAAAACATGGAGAACCCGTGGTCCTCGTAGCACCCTTCTAAATACACAAATTTAGCGCCCCAATCTCTAGACTCACACGCACAGATATCAACATTTATCAACATGAATGATGAGAAATAAAACATGATAATGACTGCAAATTACAATGTCAGGTATGATTTTACATAGGACAGGACAGTTCAAACCATCGAACACTTGACCAAAAACCATACAAAACATCATGGGCCCCGTGACACGTCTCATGTCACTTAATCTCACAGAGTTCCACCAATAACATATAAATAACAGTTTTATAATTAGTAATCCTTAGTTCAGCACTAATCTCTTAACAACTTGATAATTCTCCCACATATATGACTTATCACGGCTTATATTACTTTATACTTACACTCTTAGCCGTGATGAAAACAGCTCACGTTACTACTCACGAAGACCTTTAACAGAAAACATTTAAAACACTTACTACATTTACAAACCATAGACGTCGCACTTCACATACGTTGAAACTCCACATAGGACACCTGACGATACTGGATCAAACTACGGATGGCACGGTGTAAACTTACATCAAGAACGCATTACGAACAGTCTCTACGAATACATTTCAGCACAGGACATCACAAGCCCGGCCGTACCAGTATACACAGAACGAACTGACCCGCTGGACAACACACTCCCCCTTATACCCACCTCCTGTACCCTCTGAAGTAGTCCGTCTAATTCTGATCGGCCGAAAAAAAATGAAACTGAGCGCTTCACAAAAAAGGCGAAGATGGTTGCAAGACATCGTTGATGATCTGCAAATGGTTTCGTCAGCAGCAGGGCATCTTGCTCACAACCAAGAGGCCTACAGGAGAGCTGTTAGGGAGGCAAAGTTCCGCAAGGGACATGCAAAGACTGACTGACTGAATGCAAAAGAAGGGACATGCAAATGATTGACTGACTGATTGGCTGATACTGCCTTGCTCATTTCTCTTGTCATTATACATGTCTCTTACTTGCTGGACCTTCACACAATAATTTTATCTTCTGTTTGTCATAATAACTTTACTCTGATTTCTTTTCAAACGACCTGTTACTTTACTTGTTATTTTCCTACATAGATCTTTTATCCATCTTTGCCATTAGGAAACTGTTTTTCAAGCTCATGACATTGTTCTAACAGTCACCTTCCTTTCTCTTCCTTGCATCGCTTTCTTATTTCTTTGTTAACCTCTTCATTCATTGTCTGGTTTTTTTTTGTTGTTTTTGTTTTTCCTTCTGGTCTCCATCAGTTATAGAATATCATCTGTCATCCACTCTCTCCTGGCTTGTCTCTGTGTCTCTGGTACTAATGCGTCCAGTGTTTGGTGCAATGATTCTTTTAAGGTTTCCCATTTATCATTTACATCTTAAAACAGTATTTTAAGATTCGATAGCGTCTCGTATCCTTTTTGTTGTTGTTGTTGTTAACGTGTGTATTGTGTTTCTTTTTTTTTCATTTCTTTTATTTCAGCATTTAAAGTACACCATAAAGAGATATTACACATTTATCTTTCACATTGTTGCTATTAGTTGCTACTAGCTTTAGCTCTCGACATGGGAGTCTTGAAGTTTGGGTCGATATTTGGTTGTGTCCGAGAATCAATTTTCAGGATTTTTATGGGGAAAAATAGAGCATCATATTGTTGGGATGTCACAGCAGCTTGTTCGAAATTTCTTGAAATGATGGATTCTTGAAAGAGAAATTAAAAGTACATTTTTCTGCGTGTTATTATTTATGCAACGTGACAATGTTGCAACATTACTACATATTTTTTAAAGTACATTTTAAATTGGACGCAAAATTTACTGCATCTTCTCTTGTCTTATGCTATCTCCCTGCAACTGCGAGCTGGCGTTCTTTGCAGCCGATGCTGTGAAGGTGTTGAGGTACAGCATCGTATCAGCGTGGGGGGGGGGGGGGGGCGGGCTAGGGCAGCTACGTTGTTCAATCTCGGACTATAGCACAGCTAAAAAGCAGGGGGGTGTGCATTACTTCTGTAGCAGACTCCACCACCATAGGGACTATGGCGATCCCTGCCCCGTTAGCCAGGCTAGGCCTGTTACTGAGGGCACCAACAGAGAGGTGGGGCAGGGTCTTGGTCAGCTATGGGTCGCTAACCCTGACGCTGGCATATAGGTCACTGACTGCCTAATCTGACAATGTCTTCTTCCCCTCCCCCTCTACTCCCCCTTCCCCCGTATAAAAAAGTATAAATTTTAACATCTTGAAGTTTATATTATGTCTGTAAAGAAGCACGTCCTGGAAGTCTGACACAGGCCTGGAGCAGACAGTCTGGACGAGTGACAGAGGCAGTGATTTCCTCTTACCAAGTTCAAAATAGTTACCCATGTTGCTGGTCTATTTTAAAAAAATTTTTTTTACATAATGTCGACAGAAGTCAATCTACCGATGCCATCATTGACATCAACGAGAGCAAACAGCAGCGTCTGAAGACAAAGAAACATCGGCCCCTGGTCTTCCGTTATTAATTAAGTGGTTTGAGGTTTGGGAAGTTCAGCATTCCACGCTAGAATTTAATGGACACTTCAATAAGACCGTAATCGTGTCCTGGAACTTTTAGAGCAGATTTTTTTAGTGGGGCACGACATTTTTTCTTGGCTTTATTCCTGGACAAATTCTGAGGAAAATATTTCTCCTAATTTCAAAACCTACTTCAGTCTTTCATTATTGTGGAACATTTTATGGGTACTTACTTTTGTTTTTGTGTGGGTGCGTGTGTGTGAGTTTGTGTGGGTGTTTTTTTATGTGCTTTAGATATCCATCACGCGAAAGAAAGATGGGTCTTGACCGATAATGGTGCACTTGCTGTTATCATGGTGTTTATCTTTGTAAATTAGTTACCTCGTTGTGCCACGTGTTCAGAATAATTTACTCTTTGTGTCATTTTCCCCAACATATTTTGCTAAATAGTGTCATTTCATTGAAACAGTATCAAACAGTGTCATTTCCCTAGCACAGTTACCAGAAAAGTGTCTTAGTTACCAAACAGTGTCATTTCCCCGATATAGTTATCAAATGGTGTCATTTCCCTCACAGTTACCTTATAGTGTCATCCCTCTAACAGATCTACCCCCACCCCCCCTCCACTCCCACCCCACCGGAGATAATAGTGAGCATCAGAGTTTTGTGTGACATTGTTCATGCCATTCCACCCCCCCCCCCCACTCCCCAACCAGCTGTGCAGAAGAGATAATCGTTCATGCAAGTCAGCGAGCACTTAATCTTGACGTTGCTGCTGTTGTTGTTGTTGATGATGATGATGACTGCTGTTATTATGATAAAGTTGGGAGAAAACAGTAAATCTTTATTCTCTTCGTCCTCCACTTTCTCTATCTCTCTCTCTCTTTCATTTTCTTCTGAATCTTCTCTCTCTCTCTCTCTTTCATTTTCCTCTGTATCTGTTCTCTCTCTCTCTCTCTTTCATTTTCCTCTGTATCTGTTCTCTCTCTCTCTCTTTCATTTTCCTCTGTATCT
>CM019713.1:69805518-69953018 GCA_009760885.1 Achatina immaculata | reverse complement strand
GTCCAAGTTCTCCAGCTTCTGCTTATGACGTGTCCAAGTTCTCCAACTCTGTCTATGACATGTCTAAGTTCTCCAACTTCTGTCTATGACGTGTCCAAGCTCTCCAACTCCTGCCTATGTTATGTCCAATTTCTCCAACTTCTGCCTAGGACGTGTCCAACAAATTTTGACTCTCTTTTTATTATCATTTTAACTAGTTCTCACTGATATTAAACTTCTTTGATGACCTCTTAGTTTGAATCTCTGTCTGTCCAAGGTATTTGTTGCATCTTTCTCCAGAACCACATCTTTGTCGCTTCCAGTTTCTTTATCGTCTTTTCTGTTGACTGTCCAAGTTTCACAACCACATAGCAGTTTTGGCTCTATATGTCACAGTAATACTCTTTTATTCATTTTTTATGGATATTTTCTTATTTCTTAGCATCTTTGTCATGTCATAAAAAGCTGGATTTGCCTTACTTGTTCATGATTTTATTTCATATGTGCACTTGCTATCAGTTGTTGTTGTTGTTTCGGGTAACTGAATTTATTTACTTGTGTTAGTGTACTCCCGTTTTGCACTTTGGCGTGTTTATTTGTTTTTTTTTTCGATATTACCACTGTTTCTATCTTGTTGCTGTTTACCTCATGGCTTCCGTTATTGCTTTCTTGAGTAATATTTTTCACAAGTTTCTGCAAATTGCTTTCAGTTTCTGCTGCTAGAACTGTGACATCCACCTTCCTCAGGGTATCGATATTACAGACTCCTTTGTTAATTGCTTTCACATTTTCATTGTCTCTCGTGATGTTTTCACTGTGTAGTGAGAATAGATCAGGTGACAATACATGCCCTTTTCTTACACCTCGTTTTACACCCTATTACTCACCTGTGTCGTTGTTCATTCTGACCGCTGCTTCTTTGCTTCTAGCACATTTTTAAAAAAAAATAGAAGCGCTAGCTCTGTTGATTCTATTGAATAACTTGGAAGTCTGTTAGGATGCACTCGTCGCCACTGCTTGTTTCAATCTTCAGGCAAAGTTTGTCCGGGTTTTTGTGTAGGAAGAACACCGTTTTGGCCGTTCTTTGGCCTTCCTTGACATTTTCGCGCATCGACTTGATCTTCAGGTGGATAGCAGTTATACCAGCAGCACTTTTTAACAAAAAATAGTAACTTACAACTTCAGTAATCCACTAACATACACTTTTCTCCATTTTTTTTTTTTTTGGTGGCTATTCCCCATTTTCTCTTCACAAATCACAGATTTCTTGTTTTGTTTTCTTTTTTGCCCTCTGTTTCGCTGATTCACGAGTAGATCTACGTAGTTTCTTGTTCCTCGTGGATCTACCAAGATGGAGGTCGGTTCTGTGCCTGTGTGCGGCGCTACGGAGATTGCGTGCTATGGCATCACCGAGGGGAGTGAACTTCGCATAGATAGCGTTGATGATTCTTCATTATGTCTACTCGGCCAGTGGTGAACTATGGCGGTCTTTTGTGCGTCCTGGTTCGGCTTGTCGCCTTAGCTACGGAGTTCGTGCCGAGAGCGACGCTGACTGGTTTCATACCTGGAGTTTTGTCGTTCGAAAAAAAAAAACAAAACAACAGCGTCCTCATTGGATAGCTCATCACCAAGGACTGCTGCTGGTGACCGTCGATGAACATTCTGTGCGATATTCACTGGCAGAGGCGGTGGAGCCATTATGGGAGCATCTCATATGCGATGATACCGAGAACCTAATACTTAATACTACCAGATGTATTGCCACCGGTTGCAACAGACGAATCAGAAGGAAGTTTATCTAACATTTTATAACTGAGGTTCATCACAGACTTGCTGCTTTCAGAAACACTCTTTAAGAAAAAATCCACTACTCTAAAATTTTATTATTAATTGCACACACACACACACAAACAAAAGCAAACACAAACAAAAAAAAAGTCAAAACTATCATCCCTGCAGATCTGTAAATTCCAAGCATTCCCATACGTGCTCCGCCTTCCGTTCCAACACCCACTGAAGAGCGCACCTGCTGATGTAGCCAGTCACGTAGTTAACACTACAGATAAAGGTAAAAATTAAAGGTGACCCTGTCATGCCTTAGAGGCACATAGGGGATATTTTGTTAGCGGCCATATTTTCCTTGACCTGTCAGCACACTAGAGGGTGATATGGTCAGTATCACGCCTGGCCGCCTTTCCTTCCCCACCTATAGAAGAAGTCGGGTACCCAATTCTACAGCTGGGTGACTAGGGCGCCTCCGGCTGGATTCGAACCCCAATCATCGCCACCAGAGACTAGCGCACTAGCCACTTGACCACTACAAATGCTTGGATTTAAAGAAATGCTCACACAGAAGATAAGCGTACACTAAAAAAGCCGTGAGAAGTAAGAAACATCTCCCAGCTCAACCCCGCCTGGGACACAATGCGAGGTGGGCGTTTCCATCTTTCTGTTGCCATGCCGACTGTTGCCTTGGCGACAGTTGTCCTATTGGCTGGCGTTGGCTATCGTGCTTTACCACAACTCCCTGCTCCGAGTGCTGCTTACAAGCTGTGCTAGTGTTCGCTGCCCGTGATATCTAGTTAATCCGTCCAGCGTTTTCTCACTCTGTCTACCTCGGTCTCTTTTGCCATCTGTCTTTCCTGTCATCACAATGCATTCTAGTCTGCCTCGCCGTAGAACGTGTCCTAAGAATCGGGATTGTCTTTGCCTACTTTTGTTATTATTTGTCTCGCTTCTCCAGCCTCTCTCAGAACCTCCTCAATTTCATTTCTTTGCTGTCCATGGCATTCTCAGCATTCTTGTAAGGAACAACATTCCAGTGGCTTCCAATTGGCCTTGTACTTCATTAGTGGCTGACCATGTCTCGCATCCGTAAAATAAAACTGGCTAGATGTAGGCCCTGGAGCACTCTTTTCCTCGCTCCCAATGACAGCGATTTATTACACAGAATACTCTTCATTTTCTGAAACATTATTTTGGCTTGCCTTATTCTGTTATTTATCTCAGTTAGGGATCTACCATCTGAGGTTAGTAGTGTCCCCAAATATCTAAACTTGTCCAACTGTTTCAGCATGTTTCCAATTTGTTTTTGCCTAATTTCCATACACGATTACACAAAAGATGCCAGCGAAAGGGAAAAATGGGGTGCATTTTTTTGGTTGTTTACCTCTCGCGAATAGACGAATCTGCCAACTGGCTTCCTAGTTCAGTATGTGAATATTTTCCGGTCAGTACATATCTTTGAATGTAAATACTACAAAAGAGTTCTTCAAATATCATGGACAAATATATCCATACTACAAGAACTTAATATTGAAGAAGGGTGGCTAGAAAAGAGGACTAAACAGAGAAAACTTTAATATTTTGGACACATTAAACGTCATGATAATCTAGAGAAGACTGTCTTGGAAGGTTGCATAGTGGGAAAAAGAAAGAGAGGAAGACCCAGGCGAAGATGGCTGCAAGACATCGTTGATGATCTGCAAATGGATGCAGCAGCAGGCCATCTTGCTCATAACCGAGAGGCATACAGGAGTGCTGTTAGGGAGGCAAGCGACATGCAAATGAATGAATGAATGAATGAATGACAAATCTAGTTACATAACACCATAAATGGCTGTTCGGGGTGAAGGTAGCTGTAGATGCGGATAAAAACACTTCTTAGTCATTGGTGTGCTCCATCTATCGGGCTATTGTGTCACCTGGGCTAGGGCAGTTCAGGACCGAGGTCAGCATGTTCTCCTTGATTGTAAAGTGTGTGGAAGAGTTTGCCTCCTGAGTTCCGCTTTTAAGAAAGCAACCACTTCCAATCCGACTTCGTAACTGTGTTTGCATACCACCGCGATATTCGTTTGCTACGTACCTGAATTTTATTTCAAAACCGGGGATCTTGCAATAAAAATGGTGAAGAAGAAGAAGAAGAAGAAGAAGAAGGTGGCATTTTTTGTTTGGTTTTTTTTTTTTTTTGAACTTTTTCATCCCAAAGTCATTAGACTACAATTTCTGAGCAAGTAATCACATGCGGTATCACGTGACTAACAACGGAAACTATCTCTGGAAATCACGTGACGTTCTGAGTGGAGCAAGGAGCTTATGGTAGTCTGAACTACGTTTACACCGGACACGTTTGTAATTGAAATCAGGTATTCTTTTGTAAATGATCCTCTATAGCAGTGCTTCCCAGTTAAGAAAAGCCTGCGGACCTCCTACTCTTTCAAAATCCAGGCTATGGACCATCTACTCTTTCAAAATCCGGGCTATGGACCATCTACTCTTTCAAAATCCGGGCCACGGACCTCCTACTTTGAAAAAGTTTCATACATGTATGGTATCTTCTTCTTCTTCTTCTTTCTTCTTCTTCTTCTTCTTCTTCTTCTTCTTCTTCTTCTTCTTCAGCTTTCCGAGCCATTAAGGCTCAATGCTGCAGATAAAGTTCTCCTCCATTCGTCTCTATTCCTAATCCTCTTTCTCCAGTTGGTGACACCAATTTCTTCTTTATCCTCTTCTACGTTGTCTTTCCATCTCTGTCTCGGTCTATCCCCTTGGTCTTGTTCCCCTCAGCTCTTGTGTATACATAATTTTACTTTGTCTGTTCTCTTTCATGCTTTCTACATGCACCAGCCAGCGTAGTCTGTTCAATTTCAAGACATTTACAATTCGTTGGGATTTAAATAAGCTGTTCAGTTCAGTGTTCTTTCTAGCTCTCCATTCTCCACTGTTGGCATCTTTTATGGGCCCAAAGATTCTTCTTAGGATCTTGTTCTCAAAGATCTGCAATTGTTGTTCATCTTTCTTTGTTGTACTCCACGTTTCTGATCCATACTTGTTTGGTAGCTATGTACTTTAAATGCAAAATAATTTTTTTGTTCGAAAACTTTGGTAAGCTTTAATGTGTAACCGTTACACTACACTAACAATAAAACACAGTACAGACGTGATGAATGTTCAAACTGACACTGGTGTAGTTCAGAAAAGAAGTAGACAGCATTTAGCATTTCTACTTGTTCCGACAAATTAACAGAATATGAAATGCATGACAGCTAACCAACCTAAATATGGTGGCAGAAATCACGCCTATTTTGATTACGAGCAATCGCTTGCACGTCTGGTTCAATATTTTCTGTTTTAAATTTTGATTTAAGAAAAGAAAACAAGTTCTTTCCTCCGTACAGGATTCATCGAAACATCGGTTGTTTTGTTTTGGTTTTTTTTTCATTTCACGGTGAAAATAAAAGAGTCATCGAACAAACATTTGAGAACCACTGCTTTATGCTTTACAAGAAAGGTCCCCATAGTTTTTTGCAGATAGTAGGCCCTGAAGTCTGTGATACTTTACCCCAGCAACACTCCCCTCCACGTCTGGATACTTTACCCCAGCAACACCCCCCCCCCCCACTTGCGTCTGGATACTTTACCCCAGCAACACCCCCACCCACCCACGTCTGGATACTTTACCCCAGCAACACCCCCACCCACCCATGTCTGGATACTTTACCCCAGCAACACCCCCCCCACGTCTGGATACTTTACCCCAGCAACACCCCCTACGCACCCACGTCTGGATACTTTACCCCAGCAACACCCCCCCCTTGCGTCTGGATACTTACCCCAGCAACACCCCCCCCCCCCCCTTGCGTCTGGATACTTTACCCCAGCACACCCCCCCCTTGCGTCTGGATACTTTACCCCAGCAACACCCCCCCCCCCCCCACGTCTGGATATTTTACCCCAGCAACACCCCCGTCTGTGCACCCCTTCACCGCGATGTACTAAATTTAGACCGTCGCACGTCTTTGGAACTCTTCAGCGCTTCTTAAACCGCTCTATGCAATAAATCTTTACTTGCGTGGGAGCAGACATTTCTGTAACTGAACTGCTCAGAAATAATCCAGGTTAAACAATTTTCTTTTAATTCTTACCAAGATCTTTAAAAGTGAATCAAGAGACCACAGAAAAATATTAGTTTTGTCAAATAAACTTCTCATTTTCGTCCATTTTCATTGAAAACAGCCACTCTCACAGTAATCTGTCCAAGACTTATTTGGTAATACAGGTTTTTATAGTCAATTTTTTTTTGTGGCTAGAATAATCAGCTTTATCAAATCTATAACCTCGTTTATGCATGTGAAAGCCGGACAAGAACTAAATAAATAGACAAGAAATTAGACTCTTTTGAAAACAAATGCCTGTCTAAAGAAAATACTTTATACAAAGTGGAACGAATTCAGGAACAACCCAGAGATAAGACAGATAAGCAAACAACAACCTGTTTCATGGGTGATCAGAAAAAGGAGATGGACATATATCGGTTATGTGATGAGAAAGATTAGTCAAAGAATCCCAAAACAAGCTATCAAGTGGAACACAATAGGCCGACGAAAAAGAGGTCAACCAGGTGAAACTCTAAAGAGGACAGCTTAGTAGGCATAAAATCCCTTGATGAGGTTGAAAAGCTCGATGAAAACAGGAAAACTTGGCGAACTACCATGCGAGCCCTGCGTGACGTTAAACGGCATGGGAAGGATGTAAGATGTTACAAAATAAAGTCATATATTTAACAGTTACCAAATAATGTCATCTTCCTAATATAGTTACGTTATAGTGTCATCTCTCTGCCATAGTTACCTTACAGTGTAATCTCTTTAATACATTTGCCACTTATTATCATCTTCCTAACATGGTTGCCAAAAAGTGTCGCTTAACATAGTTACCAAATAGTGTCATCTTCTTCGTAACATTTCACGCAAGTAGACTAAAAGATAATCTACTTTTCTCGACTCATGTCATCGATTTTCTCCACAGTTGTCCTGGAAACCCAGGAGACGGAAGCCAGGGTGTTTGTTGAGCGCCTGTGCGAGTTATATCCACATTACGTGGATCCGGGCGAGAAAATATCCATCATCTACGAAAGTATCTTGCGATCCAAAATCTCATGGCAAGACAGCTCAGACGAAAACAACGAAACCCACACTCTACAAGCAGAGATAGATGGCACTTCTCGACATAAACGATATACACCCAGCGAGCAGACTGTGTTTATCGTATCCTCTGGCCACAAGGATTCTGGGAGTATGCAACGAAATGCGACCTCAGGTCGACCTCCAGGGAGTGTTGGAGCATACAGTTCCCCCGGACCAGCCCACGCCCACAATCTGGAGGAAGACATCGCACACGTGTTCCACATGGCCAGCATTACCATACTCTCTCTTCTTGTGTTCCAGGTAGGAAAAATGTTAGTTGTACGAGCTTCTTCTTCTTCTTCTTCTGCTTCTTATCTTCTTCGATCATTCTCAGTATACTTCTGACCGTAATTGGTGGTCAGCTTTAGAGTTGATGTTGGTATACATCTCATTAACACCTCTCTTGAACTGAGTGGTGGTAGTTCCAAGAGTGGTGGTTCCACCTACCTGGTGGTGGTGGTTCCAAGAGTGGTGGTTCCACCTACCTGGTGGTGGTAGTTCCAAGAGTGGTGGTTCCCCCTACCTGGTGGTGGTGGTTCCAAGAGTGGTAGTTCCACCTACCTGGTGGTGGTAGTTCCAAGAGTGGTGGTTCCACCTAACTGGTGGTGGTGGTTCCACTTACCTAGTGGTGGTAGTTCCAAGAGTGGTGGTTCCACCTACCTGGTGGTGGTGGTTCCAAGAGTGGTGGTTCCACCTACCTGGTGGTGGTAGTTCCAAGAGTGGTGGTTCCCCCTACCTGGTGGTGGTGGTTCCAAGAGTGGTAGTTCCACCTACCTGGTGGTGGTAGTTCCAAGAGTGGTGGTTCCACCTAACTGGTGGTGGTGGTTCCACTTACCTAGTGGTGCTGGTTCCAAGAGTGGTGGTTCCATCTACCTGGTGGTGGTAGTTCCAAGAGTGGTGGTTCCCCCTACCTGGTGATGGTAGTTCCAAGAGTAGTAGTTCCACCTACCTGGTGGTGGTAGTTCCAAGAGTGGTGGTTCCCTGTACCTGGTGGTGGTTCCAAGAGTGGTGGTTCCACCTACCTGGTGGTGGTGGTTCCAAGAGTGGTGGTTCCATCTACCTGGTGGTGGTTCCAAGAGTGGTGGTTCCATTTACCTGGTGATGGTAGTTCCAAGAGTGGTGGTTCCCCCTACCTGGTGGTGGTAGTTCCAAGAGTGGTGGTTCCCCCTACCTGGTTGTGGTGGTTCCAAGAGTGGTGGTTCCACCTACCTGGTGGTGGTGGTTCCAAGAGTGGTGGTTCCACCTACCTGGTGGTGGTAGTTCCAAGAGTGGTGGTTCCCCCTACCTGGTGGTGGTGGTTCCACTTACCTAGTGGTGCTGGTTCCAAGAGTGGTGGTTCCATCTACCTGGTGGTGGTAGTTCCAAGAGTGGTGGTTCCCCCTACCTGGTGATGGTAGTTCCAAGAGTAGTAGTTCCACCTACCTGGTGGTGGTAGTTCCAAGAGTGGTGGTTCCCTGTACCTGGTGGTGGTTCCAAGAGTGGTGGTTCCACCTACCTGGTGGTGGTGGTTCCAAGAGTGGTGGTTCCATCTACCTGGTGGTGGTTCCAAGAGTGGTGGTTCCATTTACCTGGTGATGGTAGTTCCAAGAGTGGTGGTTCCCCCTACCTGGTGGTGGTAGTTCCAAGAGTGGTGGTTCCCCCTACCTGGTTGTGGTGGTTCCAAGAGTGGTGGTTCCACCTACCTGGTGGTGGTGGTTCCAAGAGTGGTGGTTCCACCTACCTGGTGGTGGTAGTTCCAAGAGTGGTGGTTCCCCCTACCTGGTGGTGGTGGTTCCCCCCACCTGGTGGTGGTTCCACCTACCTGGTGGTGGCTGTAGCCTAGTACTGGCAGGGTCTTCCAACCCTGAAAGGTCGAAGGGGTAGGATTCAGACATAGAGGGACCCCCCTCCCCCAACCTACAGCCTTGTAGGTCGGCTGGGGGTAGACAAAAGGCTAAAGAGGTCAATCCAACAGAAAACGCGAAGTCGGATGTACTTAATTCAAGGCAACACATTCCATGATTGGCTGAGCAGTAAAGTATTTCAGTTCGCTCTTATACCCAGCACTGTCCCATCCAACCCATTTTTCCACTCTCATCTTCTCCTTGTTGTTCTAGCACGTTCTTTTGGAGGGAAATTTTTCACATGAGAAACAACAAACCTCCTCACAATAGAGCAAATACTGTGTCTACGATTTTTCGACGTCCAGTGTTGTACGGTTGTGTGCCGAAAAATCATAGACTTGTACTAGTACGAACTCCCTGTAACTGCGAGCTGGTGTTCTTTGCAGCCGATGCTGTAGAGGTGTTGAGGCACAGCATCATATCGGCGTGGGAGAGGGTTATACCAGCTGCCTGCAATACAGCTAAAAAGCAGCGGGGTGTGCAATGCTTCTTTAGCAGACTCCACCACCATGGGGACTATGGCGATCCCTGCCCTGTCAGCCAGGCTAGGCCTGTTACTGGGGGTACCACAGAGAGGTGGGACAGGGTCTTGGTCAGCTATGGTTCGCTAACCCTGACGCTAGCATGTCAGCTATGGTTCGCTAACCCTGACGCTAGCATGTCAGCTACGGGTCGCTGATTGCCTCGTCAGACAGGCATCTTCACCCCCAAAAAATCCTAGACTAAGCACTTTAGACGTGAGATAAAGGAAAATGACAAGACATGGTGGAGTGGGTAGAGCGCTGTTTCTCGTGGCTAAAGCTGTTGCTCGTCGTACCAGAGTCCGTGGTTCGAGTCACAGTCATTTTCTTGTCATTTTTTTTCTCTCAAGTCTAAAAATGATTTGTTTACTAGTTTTCTACTTCTAACCATACAACACCTACAGTATACAACACTTACAGCATACAACATTTACAGCATACAACGCTTACATCATACAACGCTTAAAGCATACAACATTTACAGCATACAACACTTACAGCATACAACGCTTACAGCATGCAACACTTACAGCATACAGCAATTGCGGCATACAACACTAATAGCATACAACACTTACGACATTCAACACTTACAGCATACAACACTCACGGCATACAACACTTACAAGATGCAATACGTACAGCATTAAAAGGTTGCAACATACAACAGTCACGGCATACAACACTTACAGCATACAACACTCACAGCATACACCACTTAAAGCATACAACACTTACAAGATGCAATGCATACAGCATTCAACAGCTGCAACATAAAACACTTTCTGGCAATCAATATACAAGTACAACACTTCGGCATACAATACCTGCAACATACAACACTTACAGCGCACAACACTTACAATACGTAACACTCACAACAAATAATACTTACAACAAACAATGCTTACAACAAACAATACTTACAACAAACAATGCTTACAACAAACAATGCTTACAACAAACAATACTTACAACAAACAATGCTTACAACAAACAATACTTACTACAAACAATGCTTACAACAAACAATACTCACAACAAACAATGCTTACAACAAACAATGCTTACAACAAACAATACTTACAACAAACAATACTCACAACAAACAATGCTTACAACAAACAATGCTTACAACAAACAATACTTACAACAAACAATGCTTACAACAAACAATACTTACAACAAACAATACTTACAACAAACGATGCTTAACAGAAGCAATACTTGCAATAAACAATGTTTAGGGCATACAACACATCGTTTTGTTGGAGAGGATTTGCTTTTTCTTGTATTATTTTTGGTATGTGGTTAATGTACCACTGTTACCTTTTTTGTGATCTATGAGAGAGAGAGAGAGAGAGAGAGAGAGAGATAGAGAGAGAATAGATACAGAGAGAAGAGAAATAGAGAGAGAGGAAGAAAGATACAGAGAGAGAAGAGAGATAGAGAGAGAATAGATACAGAGAGAAGACAAATAGAGAGAGGAAGAAAGATACAGAGAGAGAAGAGAGATAGATAGAGAGAAGAGAGATTGCTTCCAGCGTTGCCCTATGGAAGTCTGCTACTGGTACTGTCCTGTCCACAAATCTCAGAAATTGTGTACCTGACACGCTGGTTTTGGGTGGTAAAAAACTGCCTCTAGAAATATCTGCATCAGCAGCAGGGCATCTTGCTCACAACCGAGAGGCCTACAGGAGTGCTGTTAGGGAGGCAAAGTTCCGCAAGGGACATGCAAATGAATAAATGAATGGAAATATCTTCGAACACAGCGAGACACAGTGGATAAACGCTGCTGTCGGTGTACTAAGAGAAAAGGGGATATCACAAAATGGAAAAAAATTCTTATCTTATATCTTATATCCTTCCTGTGCCGTTAGACGTCACATAGGGCTCGCAAAGTAGTTCGCCAATTTTTCCTGTCTTCGGCGAGTCTTTCAACCTCATCAAAGGATTTTATGCCTGCTAACTTGGCCTCTCTTAATAATGTTCTCTTCAGAGTTTCACGCGGTCTGCCCCTTTTTCTTCGGCCTGTTGTGTTCCACTTGATAGCTTGTTTTGGGATTCTCTGCTCATTTCTTCTCATCAAGTGGCCAACATATGTCCATCTCCTTTTCCTGATCACCCGTGAGACTGGTTGTTGTTCAGTCATCTGTCTTATCTCTGCATTGTTCTTGAATTCATTCCACTTGATGCCGAGTATTTTCCTTAGGCATTTGTTTTCAAAAGAGTCTAATTTCTTTTCTATTTCTTTAGTTGTTTTCCAGCTTTCGCATGCATAAATGAGGGTGGATATTACATTTGAATTGAATAGTCTTAACTTGGTTTTTGTGCTTATAACTTTTGAATTCCATATGTTCTCAAGATTCTTGAAGATTGATGCTGCTTTTGCAATTCTGATCCTAACTTCCTTTCTAGTGTCACCATCCTGGTCTATGTAGCTGCCAAGGTATGCAAATTGATTGACTTCTTCAATATCTGTCCCTTCTATGTGTATTTTTCCATTTTGATTGGTGGGAATTTTCATTATTTTTGTTTTGTCCTTGTTAATTTCAAGTCCTATTTTGCTAGCCAGTGAAGATAGGCTATCTGTTTTTTCTTGCATGGAATTCACATTATTACTGATAAGAGTTATGTCATCAGCAAAATCAAGATCTTCTAGTTGGGTCCCATGTACCCAGTCAATACCTGTGTTACCTGTGCAGCATTTTTTCATTATGAAGTCTATTGTAATCCCAAAAAGTAAAAAAAAATTAGTACTGACAAAATGGGTCACCGTCATTCATTGCATATACAGACAAAATGTTTCTCTTACTGAATCTGTTACATTCAGTGTACGGTGTAACTTTTTCTCATTTTTGATATATAATTTCTTCATAACTCCAGTTATTTTTCCAGTTGTTTTACAAGTGTAAAGATCATCATTGTCATGCTGTTATTTTTCATTGTCATGGTGTTATTTTCTAAACTCTGAAACAAAGCAAGACGTGAAAAGTTTGTTTCTCTATTTTGAAGGATGTCATGTTGATGATTGATGATGTGCTGGGACTTCTCGAACGAAGCCGTTTGTGATGAGAAAGAGATGGGGAGAGAGGTAGAGAGAGAGAAAGAAAGAGACAGACAGAGGTAGGGATTGATTGATTGATTGCTTGATTGCTTGATTGATCTTTAGTTCTTCTCCCGCTGAGAGAGAAAGAGGGAGCGAGAGAAACAGAGAGAGAAAGAGAATGAAAGAGACAGAGAGAGAAAAAGAATGAAAGAGACAGAGATAGATAGAGAGAGAGAGAAAGAAAGAGCGGGAGGGAGGGAGGGAGAGAGAGTTGTATATGGTAAGGAAAGCTGTTTATAATTCTATAAAATCGAGAGCTTTGTTCGTCTGTCCAGATGATGGTAATGATGATTATAACGAAAGATGACAAAGATACTTAACTGTTGCGGTTTTCTTCGCGACTCGGGCTGGGTACAAGAATAAGGGATGATTCCCGTCTAGACGGCTGTTAGGCCATTTTCCCCTAAGCTTCTGTAAGACTGAGGACAAGTCGATCTGTGCTTCTCTCTCTCTCTCTCTTTCTCCGGCTGTTGTTATCTTGTGTTATGTTAGGAATAGTGTGTGAAAGTGAGGAGAAAGAGAGAGAAAGGGAAAGAGAATGAGAGAGACAGAGAAAGAAAGAGAGAGAGAGAGAACAGAGAGAGAGACATAGAGGGACGAAGAGGAAGAGACAGAAAGATCGAGAGAGACACACACAAAGTGAGAGAGAAAGAGACAGAAAGAAAAAGAGAGCGAGAAGTAGACAGAAAGCAAGAAGAGAGAGAGACAGATAGTGAGAGACAGAGAGACAGAGACAGAGAGAGAGAGAAAGAAAGAGAAAATAAAAGAAAGAAAGAGAAAGAAAGATGGAGAAGAAAAAGAAAGAAAGAAAGAAAGAAAGAGGAGAGAGAGAGAGAGAGAGAGAGAGAGAGAGAGAGAGAGGAAATTGCCAGTTTGCTATCCATGTGCTAGCATTTATTCTGCAAGAGATTCCGTGAATGATAAAGAAATATTACACGCATGGATGGGTACATGCTCTAAATGCTGGAGATTAGAAGTTTGGCAGGTTTTAGATACACCGAGAGAGAGATTTGGCTATAATATCCAGTAATCAGCGAGGATTTCAGGGAACGTAAGCTCAATATACGAGCAAGAAACACTGAAATAAAACTGCGATGTGCTCTGTTTCTTCCAAGCTTGTACTGTAAGATAGAATTTTATTTTCTCGGCTTCTAGAAGCGGCCAAATTCTGAAATACATTAGCTGGGGCAGAGCATGTTGTACTTTTCCTTATTTTCAAGTGCAGGCATTTCAGCACGTTTGGGCAACGCGCCAGTCTGTATTCCACTGTTGAAGATGTAGCACTGTACAACAGACTGTTACTAGGAGCGTGGGCATAATAAGGCCAACACTCGAATATGGCATGACAGCCTGGGCCACATCTTCCAACACTCGAATATGGCATGACAGCCTGGACCACAACCTCCAACACAAACACCGCTCGCCTAACAAAAGTGCAAAACACTGGCCTGCGGCTGATCACAGAAGGAATGAAGACCACTCCTTTCATGGAGATGGAAAAATACACCCAAATTCAACCTCTTGAGGTCAGGCGCAAAGAAAAAACGAATGATCCACAAACAAAAGTTAACACGCTTGACAACCCACCCCGTGAACAGAAGAATTCAAGAGTCCACAAAAAACAGGCTGAAAGGAACCAGCTTCAACCATCTGACAACACGGCTGCAACAACACTACAAAGACCTCCTTCCACCTCTCATGAAGACATTTAAACACTCCATATTGTGGATGAGCACAGTCACTGTGAAAAGATACCAGCCCTCAAAGAGGTGCCAGGCATACACAAAAAGGACTACCTAACAACACTTCAGATGAAGACACTGACCCAGGAGCTGACTGACAGCAAATACACAGATGGGTCTGCAGAAAAAGCAGTAAAAATGGAGGTGGGGGCGTCTACATAAGATACACAGATGGGAGACAAACCAAAAGGCATTTGTAACGGTAAAGATTTCCTCCAACTACAGGGCAGAAACAACAGCCCTCCTTGAAACCCTCAGAACACTTAAAACAGAAAACCAGCTCACACCACACAAAATAGCCTTCTTCACAGACTGCAGGGCACTTCTAGAATCACTAAAAACAACAAACAACCTACAAGCAAACATACAGGAAATCACAACAGAACTGAAGCACCTTACACTGTCAACAACTGTGGCCCTACAATGGGTAACATCCCACTGTGAAATAACTGGCAATGAAATCGCTGACAGCCTATCCAAAGCTGGCAGCAATCAAGATCAAACAAATCATCCAGCAAACTACCAAAAGGCGAAAAAACTATAACCCGTAACCAGTGCAGATCTGAATGAAAAAAGCAACAGAAATGCAACAAGGAACCAGATGCAATACACCAACTACAAAGACATCAACAAACCATCCTCTTCTGCCTAAGGACAAGTCACTGCAGACTACTAAGCCACCTGCATCGACTCAAAATGTCTCACACAGACGAGTGCCCATTGGCAGTGGAGTCCAGACTTCAGAACATATCCTACAAGAGTGCCCAAACCATGCAGACCTGAGGCATGAGACATGGCCAGAGGACACAAGCTTGGGGCAAAAGCTTTGGGGCTTCTATCAGGATCTGGAGAGGATTTCCGGCTTTGCCATGTCGGCAGGGATCAGGATCTGATGTGATCAACAACCTTGAACACAGAAGAAGTTACTAGGAGCAACAGCTACATGAAGACTACGACCTTGACCAGTTTTAAGTTCATGGCCTTGGCGGGAACCTGTAGGGCATCTCAGTTCCCAGACATCTTACGTCCTGAAGTACACGTCAAAGCTCGTTCACAGATAATAGTCTCCTTTTCTTTCTTTCTTCTTTTCTTTTATCCTTCATCTTTTACCGTGAAGTATCGATGGGAGAAACATTAGGCGTTTTGGGGCCAAATAGTCGGCCTCACTAACGGTCATGCCATAGTTAACGAGCATTTCTCTGATACCATATATCCAACTCTTTCTATGTCTTCCTCTTGACCTGTCATAGTCTTTATTTGAAGCCTCTCGTGGCTGACTGTGAGGGTCTCACTCTCGTTTAAGTGGCCGAACCACTTGATTCTTTGCTTCTCCGTGTGCCGTAGACGTGTTTAGTTCCTACCACCTGTCTTATGGTGTCATTTCTTAGCTTGTCAGTTCTGGTAATCTTTACTGCTTTCATAAGACATCCCATTTCACATGTGGTTATTTTATTATTTTCTTTCTTGTCTATTGTTCTCTTTATTCATATATAAACTAAACTGTGCCCGAAGTAACAAATTCAAGGATGTCTGAAAGTCCAGTTGCTCCTTCTGATTATATATATATAAAAAAAAGGTAACGGTAAAGGTACTCCTGTCATGCCTTAGAGGCACATAGGGATATGCTGTTAGTGCCCATATCTTTCATGACCTTTCAGCACACTAGCGGTGATATGGTCAGTATCACGCCTGGCCGCCTTTCCTTCCCCAACTCCAGAAGAAGTCGGGTGCCCATTTTTACACCTGGGTGACTGGGGTGCCTCTGGCCGGATTCTAACCCCCGACATTCACCTTGAGAGACCAGGGCACTAACCACTTCGCCACTCAGACACCCTCTGGTTATATATACATACATACATACATACATACATACATACATACATACATACATACATACATACATTTGTTTTTCAAATCCCGAAAAGCTCTGCATATTTCTGTAGTTCTGAGAACTTGTTTCAAGCTATTACCCAACAACCTCCCAGTCATGAACTGTCTCCAAATTTAGCTCTTATGTCATCATTACACTGTTAGGAAATTCCACCAGTCAGAGATCGATGACTCATCTTCTTAAGTGAATGAAAATAACTGGGAGAAAAAAAAGACACGAGGATGAAGTAAATGAAAAGTAAAATATGTCCGTATAATCAGAGTGAAGGATGTGCAAAAAGTTGTCTCGGTCAGTATTTCTGATGTGGTGTAGAGTCTGGGCAGACATCCATGGTAGGGTAGAATCTGTGATCCAGGCATCCATCGTGGCGGAGAATCTGCGGTCCAGACATCCATCGTGATGTAGAAAATGTGATCCAGGTATCCATCGTGATGTAGAAAATGTGATCCAGACATCCATCGTGATGTAGAAAATGTGATCCAGACATGCATCGTGGGGTAGAATCTGTGATCTAGAATCCATCCTGGGGTAGAATCTGTGATCCAGACATCCATCGTGGGGTAGAATCTGTGATCCAGACATCCATCGTGGGGTAGAATCTGTGATCCAGACATCCATCGTGGGGTAGAATCTGTGATCCAGACATCCATCGTGGGGTAGAATCTGTGATCCAGACATCCATCGTGGGGTAGAATCTGTGATCCAGACATCCATCGTGGGGTAGAATCTGTGATCCAGACACCCATCATGACGTAGAAAATGTGATCCAGACATGCGTCGTGGCGTGGACTCTGTGATCCAGACTGTAAACCACACTCAGTGTGGAGATGGCTAAGTTTATTGAAATGATAACCAACAAGGTGATGGCAGCAAACTCGCTTATCCAGGATGATAAGGTATATCCAGGATGATCACTCTCTCTCGCTCTCTCTCTCTCTTTCTCACTCTCTCTCACTCTCTCTCACTCACTCTCTCTCGCTCTCTCTCACTCTCTCTCACACTCTCTCTCACACTCTCTCTCTCACTCTCTCTCTCTCACTCTCTCTCTCGCTCTCTCTCTCTCACTCACTCTCTCTCTCTCGCTCTCTCGCTCACTCTCTCTCACTCTCTCTCTCACTCACTCTCTCTCTCACTCTCGCTCTCTCTCTCTCTCTCTGAACTTTTAAGTGCCCAAGGCACATGGAGCACCCGCAAGGGTTTTCCACAAACGCCTGACTTTCGCCTTTTTTTCGCTCTTGCCCAGGTGAGCCCTTTATTGCTCAACATCCTCTCTGTTGTTGTTGTTCTTCTTCTTGTCTCCTTTGGTCTACCCTTACACCTGTACATCTGAGGTGCCCATCTCAGTGCTGTTGTTTGGCATTGAGTCACCAGTCATCCAGAGCACATGTCCCAACCATCTCCAGTGTCTTTTCTCAATACTCGAAGTCAATGGCTTCATCTGCATTTGTGCCTGAAAGTTATTATTTCTTACACTGCTTCACTGTTCATATAATTCCGTCTAATCAAGGAAAACATTTAGACTGGAAGGAATTCCGTTTTTCTTCAGGTTTTGTGATTTTTCAGCATTCACTTCATTGAGAACACAGGAATGCCACTGGACATTGTGGTGTACTCCATAGCAAAACAGGAACTAATAATGATCGAGCTTAAGGTTCCGTACGAAACAAGAATAGAGGAGCAGCATTTATTCAAATGTGAGAAGTACAGTGATCTGGTCAAGCAACTGAGGCAGGGGGCAGGAATCAGGGCAAAAGTGATAGCATTAGAAGTGAGAGCAAGGGGATTCATAGCAACATCAGCATACGACTTGTATAAGCAACTGGGCATAAAGGGACAAGCAAAGGCAAGGACATTGAAAAGCCTTTCAGAAACAGCAGAAAAGGCCTCATGCTGGCTGTGGAGTATGCGAAACAAGCATTGAGAACATAAATAATACCATAACCAATACCAGTCCTCCGTAGCTAAATCACTAAAAATGCACTCACAGTGCAGTGCCAACTGGAAGATCACGGGTTCACTTCTGGGGAGGAAAAAAAAAAGCAACAACTCACAAGACCTCTGGGAGTCATGACTCAGAGGGGCCCCACCCCCCCCCCCTTCCCTTAGAGTGCCAGGAGTTTAATAAGGCTGAAACACTTGTCTGACCGGGGAGGCGGGGGGGGGGAATAAAGGGTACTTCCTCTGATGATCTGAAGGAATTGTGTTGGTGTTCTGCCCTCTACAGTAGAGAGTTTCCTGCATAAAAATATTGATTGTGTGGTACTAGTAAATGTTACCGAAGATATTCACAGAAACTGGAGATGTTATTTTTAGTGAGCCGTTTTCTTTCAAGGAGGCTGATTCTATCAGTATTTCCCTTCGCAAGTTAGTCCACCATAAGAACGAGTCACATCTGCGTGTCAAAGTTCAGTTTCACTGCTCCTGTCTCCAGGTTGGTTCTTGTTACAAGGCAATAAAGTGGCTTAGATTTTACAGAATGAAACGATCATGCATTTTTGGTACTTAAGTTTTCGAATATGTGAAAAAAGCGAGCCATTCTTGAACGTGGATTGTTCAAGCTTTAGCACTTACGCTGTGCTACATTTCGGCTGCTCCACATCTTCTAGTTACGCTGTGCCACATTTCGGCTGCTCCACATCTTCTAGTTACGCTGTGCCACATTTCGGCTGCTTCATATCTTCTAGTTACGCTGTGCCACATTTCGGGTGCTTCATATGTTCTAGTTACGCTGTGCTACATTTCGGGTGCTTCATATCTTCTAGTTACGCTGTGCTACATTTCGGCTGCTCCACATCTAGTTACGCTGTGCCACATCTTGGCTACTCCACATTTTCTAGTTACGCTGTGCCACATTTCGGCTGCTCCACATCTTCTAGTTACGCTGTGCCACATTTCGGCTGCTCCACATTTCCTAGTTACGCTGTGCCACATTTCGGCTGCTCCACATCGTCTAACCCCCATTATTATCACAGCTTCTTCACCAGTCACAGCAGCCAGCGATATCTTGATTCTCAGTTTGAGAGAGAATATTTCACCCGAGAAAAAAACCCCACAAACAACAAACTATTCCAAGAATGAAAAACCACAAACAACAAACTACTCCAAGAATGAAACAGAGAACTACATACTCAGCGTTTCAGTCACTATGGTAAACCAACCAAAGAAGCTCAGCTGGAGATTCTCACTTGTCAAGGTTCTGATGCTACAAAAAAAAAGACGTCACAGGTGCGTTATAGTTTATGAATTCTAATATTTAATTTCGAAAAGCAATTATAGATGTATTTTGAATCTTCTTCTTCATTTGAGCAGCTTCTGAATTCAGCATTTTTCGGTGCCGTTGAGACTCACTGCTGCAGACAAGACATGTCTCCATTCCTCTCTGGTCTTGATCTTTTTTTGTCCCCCTGTCAATTGTAGATTCCAAGAGCGCATCTATTTTCTTCTCGATTGTCTCGTCATCGATGTCCAGGTCTACCTCTTGGCCTATCCCCTTTCATCACTTCTATACAGGCCATCTTTGTTTGCCTATCCTCCTCCGTTGTCTCTCCCAGAATAATATGACTAATCTTATAAGAAAATCTGAACATCAGTATAGTCCAGAACACCAAAAATAAATGGCGGACCATGAGTCATGACGCCAGAACCAGTTGATTAGTATCACCTCGACAGCTATTGCTCTCACTTACTGGTTCCTTCCCCTCCATTAACATTAAAAAAAACCCCACTGAGATTTAACTATTATTAACGGTATCCACTTGTAATTCGGAATATCTAGAGAATTTCCGATTTACAAATGACATCAATTTCTGAGGGCGTTACGTTGTTTTTTTTTTGTTTTTTTTGTTCAAGAAAATAGAAAGGTATATTAAAATTGAATATCAATATACAGCAATGTTTTCACTGTAAACGTTTTTAGACATGAAAATTTTTGTTATTGTGTTCAAAGTGGATATTTTCTACATAAATGGCTGAAGAATATATATATATATATATTCCACAAATGTTTGTCCTTTGTCTTTTTATCCACTCCCCCAGGTGAGCCCTCTATTGCTCAACATCCTCTCTGTTGTTCTTCTCCATGTCTCTTTTGGTCTACCCTTACTTCTGTTCCCCTGTGGTGTCCATCTTAGTGCTATTTTTTTGTAGTTAGTCGTCAGTCATTCGGAGCACATGTCCCAACCATCGCCAGCGTCTTTCCTCAATAATTGCAGTCAGTGGCTTCATCTGCATTTCTGCCAACAAGATGTTATTTCTTATGGTGTTTGGCATAGGATATTTTGAAATCAGTACAACTTTGACATTCCATTAAGTGTTTTCTGAAGTACCGGTTTTTTTTTCAATCAAATATTTGGCACTGTAGACTTCTTTAAAATGTAAAGTAAACTTACTTTACAAACATCAGCAGAAAGTAAATGTTCGTGTGAATTAATTTTCGTACCTTACTTTCGGCGAGATGTAATAATTACAAAATGCTCACACACTGAAGCAGATTCAAAACTGGCTGATTCTCCTGCATGCATACTGGAGCCGAAGGTTCAAAGGTTCAAAATCAGACTCCGGCCTCATTGCACTCGGGACAACCCCATATATACTCCGCCGCATGCCGCAGCATTCATCCAAGAGTATGTTGTTTGCTAATAGTTCCCATCAAGTGTTGGTTCTTTACCGTGTGTTTTCTGCCCCACAGTTCATATTTCCTAGAAGAGCTCTAGAAGAGAGGAAGACCAAGGCGAAGATGGCTGCAAGACATTGTTAATAATCTGCAAATGGACGCATCAGCACCAATGCATCTTGCTTACCGCCGAGAGGCCCACAGGAAGGCTGTTAGAGAGGCCCACAGGAAGGCTGTTAGAGAGGCCCACAGGAAGGCTGTTAGAGAGGCAAAGTTCCACAAGGGACATGCAAATGACTTTATTGACTGACCTCTAATTTGTCCTAGCTCCAGCAGTCGCTTCACAATTACATTGTTCTTCCATTCCCGCTCTTCATTTCCCCCCTCAGTCTATCAATTACAGCTTTAGCAATGTCGCTCTTGTATTTAACTCATTATTTAGAAATTGGAGTCCTATCAATCAACTGGTTTGTTTATCCTCCAACCGATTTCGCTGGTAGCTTTTTACTAGATTTATAGATTTATAATAATATAAACTGGTTACAGTAACCGACGACTTCCAAAAGTTTCGGTTTTTCTCGTTTTTTTTAAAAGGGTTATTTCCCCTGTAATTAACCATTAACGCGATCACTGACATATGTTTGTTTGGGTGAGTCTGCACAGTTTGTAACTAACATGTTTGTTTGGGTGAGTCTGCACAGTTTGTAACTAACATGTTTGTATGAGTGAGTCTGCACAGTTTGTAACTAACATGTTTGTATGAGTGAGTCTGCACAGTTTGTAACTAACATGTTTGTTTGAGTGAGTCTGCACAGTTTGTAACTAACATGTTTGTTTGAGTGAGTCTGCACAGTTTGTAACTAACATGTTTGTTTGTGTGAGTCTGCACAGTTTGTAACAAACATGTTTGTTTGAGTGAGTCTGCACAGTTTGTAACTAACATGTTTGTTTGAGTGAGTCTGCACAGTTTGTAACTAACATGTTTGTTTAAGTGAGTCTGCACAGTTTGTAATTAACATGTTTGTTTGAGTGAGTCTGCACAGTTTGTAACCAACATGTTTGTTTGAGTGAGTCTGCACAGTTTGTAACTAACATGTTTGTTTGAGTGAGTCTGCACAGTTTGTAACTAACATGTTTGTTTGAGTGAGTCTGCACAGTTTGTAACCAACATGTTTGTTTGAGTGAGTCTGCACAGTTTGTAACTAACATGTTTGTTTCAGTGAGTCTGCACAGTTTGTAACTAACATGTTTGTATGAGTGAGTCTGCACAGTTTGTAACTAACATGTTTGTATGAGTGAGTCTGCACAGTTTGTAACTAACATGTTTGTTTGAGTGAGTCTGCACAGTTTGTAACTAACATGTTTGTTTGAGTGAGTCTGCACAGTTTGCAACTAACATTTTTGTTTGAGTGAGTCTGCACAGTTTGCAACTAACATGTTTGTTTAAGTGAGTCTGCAAAGTTTGCAACTAACATGTTTGTTTGAGTGAGTCTGCACAGTTTGTAACTAACATGTTTGTTTGAGTGAGTCTGCACAGTTTGTAACTAACATGTTTGTTTGAGTGAACCTGCACAGTTTGCAACGACACTCTTTCAGTTCGGACCAAAGAATAGGAGGCTGTTAGAATACAAACACCAGCACACCAAAGGAGATTAACCTTCCTTCAAGGAGTCACAACCTTGAGACTAGATATGATTAAAGGAGAGTGCAGTGAGATAAACTTCATTACAGGCCCTGTTCTGACATTTTTAAACTCACTCTTACTCGAACATAACAGAGTTATCAGTATTCTTGAAAAGTATCATTCTGCTTTTTCTTCCATTTCCTCTATTTTCATTGCGTCTAGTTCAGTAATGGACACATAACAAAACAGCTGAGAAACACATAAATGCCTTTGAATGTAAATGCTACAGAAGAGTTCTTCAAATATCGTGGACACAAAAAAGAACAAATATATCTATACTACAAGAACTTAATATTGAAGAAGGCTGGCTAGTAAAGAGGATTAAAGAGAGAAAAACGTAAATATTTTGGACACATTAAACGTCATGATAATCTAGAGAAGACCGTCTTGGAAGAGTACATAATGGGAAAAAGAAAGAGAGGAAGACCAAGGCGAAGATGGCTGCAAGACATCGTTGATGATCTGCAAATGGATGCATCAGATGCAGGCCATCTTGCTCACAACCGAGAGGCCTACAGGAGTGCTGTTAGGGAGGCAAAGTTCTGCAAGGAACATGCAAATGAACGAATGAATGAATGAATGAATGAGTTCAGTAATAAAGCTAATCTTCAGTTATTGCAGGTATATCTACTAGATTTCCTGTTTCGCGTTTAATAGACGATAGTTATGTTGAAGCAGAGGTAGTCCCATAGCAAATCCCGTAGGGGATGAAGCGTTAGAGACCCCATTATGCTGGGGCCATCAGTGTATGAGGTGGGGGGGGGGGGGGGACATTTCCTTTCCTGCCAAGATTTTCTCTGGCACTCATTTTATGAGGCTGGGTCGACCTCGGTCGGAAAAAAATCCTGCTCAGCTGGGGATTCAAATCCTCGACCAATCGCTAGCCGATAGTTATACACGTTTAAAAATATAGTTTTGAAATTTCTAGAAAAAGATTTATTTTATAGCGAAGCTGAAAATATACATTCGGTTGTTCTGTCGTTCAGTTTTGTGACTTATGATATGGAAGGACAAAGATCGAAAGGACCGGTTCCTAATGGCATTCGTTACTAGAATTGTCCTAAATAGGAAAATCCCTTAATACTCTCTTGTTTTTTTTTTCTTTGGAAGGTGAACTTCATGCAAGTACTCACATCATAAGTGATTCTGCTCATGACTCTCTCAAGTCTGTTGAGTTCTGTGAGAGTCAGCTAAATATTATCAGACTCTCTCTCAAGTCTGTTGAGTTCTGTGAGAGTCAGCTAAATATTATCAGACTCTCTCTCAAGTCTGTTGAGTTCTGTGAGAGTCAGTTAAATATTATCAGACTCTCTCTCTCTCTCTCTCTCTCTCTCTCTCTCTCTCTCTCTCTCAGGTCTGTTGAGTTCTGTGAGAGTCAGTTAAATATTATCAGACTCTCTTCACAAGATATTTACCCCCACCCCCACCCCTAGATAAATAAAATTCAGTTCATGAAGGGATAAAAAGTCACTGATGTTTCAGAAGGAAGGAGAGAACGGCAAACTAATTCGTTAACAACTGTAGAAATGTCCTTGGTTTATTCCGATTTACTTTTCACAACTAGAAATTTTCTTCTTCGATGTCTTCAAGAATGGAAAATTAGAAATAACAGAGAATCCACACGCTATTCCCAGTCTCCACTTACAACTGCCATTATGAAAAACAACACAGTGGGATAGCTCGGGCCCGTGGAGAGAATGGACGAGAACAGACAGACAAAAAGGGGCTTATACAGAACTGACAAACGAAGACAGACCAAGAGGCAGACCGAGACAAACTGTGGCGTGACAACCTGAACGAACAATCAGAGCGGACAACTGGCAGGAGAAGACTAAGAACAGAGAGGAATGGAGACAACTGGCAGGAGAAGACTAAGAACAGAGAGGAATGGAGACAACTGGCAGGAGAAGACTAAGAACAGAGAGGAATGGAGACAACTGGCAGGAGAAGACTAAGAACAGAGAGGAATGGAGACAACTGGCAGGAGAAGACTAAGAACAGAGAGGAATGGATACAACTGGCAGGAGAAGACTAAGAACAGAGAGGAATGGAGACAACTGGCAGGAGAAGACTAAGAACAGAGAGGAATGGAGACAACTGGCAGGAGAAGACTAAGAACAGAGAGGAATGGATACAACTGGCAGGAGAAGACTAAGACAGAGAGGAATGGATACAACTGGCAGGAGAAGACTAAGAACAGAGAGGAATGGAGACAACTGGCAGGAGAAGACTAAGAACAGAGAGGAATGGAGACAACTGGCAGGAGAAGACTAAGAACAGAGAGGAATGGAGACAACTGGCAGGAGAAGACTAAGAACAGAGAGGAATGGAGACAACTGGCAGGAGAAGACTAAGAACAGAGAGGAATGGAGACAACTGGCAGGAGAAGACTAAGAACAGAGAGGAATGGAGACAACTGGCAGGAGAAGACTAAGAACAGAGAGGAACTGAGACAACTGGCAGGAGAAGACTAAGAACAGAGAGGAACTGAGACAACTGGCAGGAGAAGACTAAGAACAGAGAGGAACTGAGACAACTGGCAGGAGAAGACTAAGAACAGAGAGGAACTGAGACAACTGGCAGGAGAAGACTAAGAACAGAGAGGAATGGAGACAACTGGCAGGAGAAGACTAAGAACAGAGAGGAACTGAGACAACTGGCAGGAGAAGACTAAGAACAGAGAGGAATGGAGACAACTGGCAGGAGAAGACTAAGAACAGAGAGGAACTGAGACAACTGGCAGGAGAAGACTAAGAACAGAGAGGAATGGAGACAACTGGCAGGAGAAGACTAAGAACAGAGAGGAATGGAGACAACTGGCAGGAGAAGACTAAGAACAGAGAGGAATGGAGACAAGTCTTGCCTGCAGCAATGAGCTTCAATGGTTCGGAAAAGCTGAATGAATGAGTGAATGAGTTTGATATTTTCTCAGTTGTTTCCCTTACCCAGCCAAGGCACTTTACAAAACGTTTACACGACTGAATCTTACAATATAACACAGTAGAGTGATTTGATCTCAGTTCTATAAATGTTTCGTATATAAATATTAAAGCTATATGGTTGCTTATTAACCAACAGTAAAACTGTATTTTACTTGACAAGAAGTTTTAACAAAACTATTCTTTAGGATTAAATACAAATGTAGACCTTCACATCGCTGTTATCGCTCCATGGAAGCAGGCTAATATTTTTTTTTACCTCTAACGCCTTGATATAATAAATGCATAAACCTTTCCTCTCTCTCTCCTCCTCCTATCTATCTCTCTCTTCTCTCTCTCTCTTGGATAGATAGGAGTTGAAAACCGTGTCCTTCCACAACCCTCGATCCCTTGTACATATCACAGGCTTGTCACTGAGTATTTTCCGCCAAGCCATCAAACATCTTTTAAAGGGGTAAATAAAAGGGGTAAATAAAATGTTTGAAAGCCTACATGTGCTCTTCTGACCACCCTGATTTCACGCCAGCTTTCCGCCTAGCTCTACTGCTAGCAGGAGTATATTGATATCTACCCTAGTGGCTTCGCTGTGATGTAGCTACAGAATGTTTACCATGTACACCACACCTCGTCCGTGTTCTAGACCAACACGGTTCTACGGAACTGAGTGCATTTTCATGTCATTAATGCTGCCACATCTTGGCAAGATCAAGATAAAGATCATGAGAAATATCACGATAAAGATCAAGTGAAAGAGAACAGGAAAATGGAAAAGATCTGAAGTTGAAACAACAGCCTCAACAGAACATCGTCGGGAGATGTGACCTTAGAATAAAACATTTTTTGTTGTTGTTGTTGGAAAAAGTCATTTGTCAAGTTCTGAAATCGAACAAAAATCGACTCCAGTAGTATAAGCAAGTTCTGGGTGTGTGTCTTCTTTATCCGTACCCATCTTCAGTACATATTATCTATCGGTATAGAACATTTCTAATGAAAAGAATTTTTAGAGATAGTACGGGCGCTTGACTTTATCTCTCTGTTTTTAGAGATAGTACCGGCGCTTGACTTTATCTCGCTGTTTTTAGAGATAGTACCGGCGCTTGACTTTAGCTCGCTGTTTTTAGAGATAGTACCGGCGCTTGACTTTATCTCGCTGTTTTTAGAGATAGTACCGGCGCTTGACTTTAGCTCGCTGTTTTTAGAGCACCCGCCACACTCACCCCGGGTGGGGACGAATATAGTTGGGGGGTGGGGTTGCCAGTGGAAGGGTGTAAGATGTAGGTTGGTGATGTTGGAGTTGGAATTGGAATTGGAGTTGGTGTTGAGAACTTGAATGTGTGACTATCAGATGTTTCTTTCCCGTTTTTATTTTAGTACAGTCGTAGATGGGACCCAAGAACTGCAGCCCTCCAAATATCTCAACCCAGGCTTTAACCCTTTCAATCTGTTCCCAGCTTGTTACCCTACGAATGTTACCTAATGTGAGCAAATTAACACAGAAAATTTTCCCATACCTAAGTAACAACTACATAATAATCAAGGCAAATAATATTCAATTTTAATCATAGAGCTGAATGCATATCAAACACAACAAAACGACAACCGAGAACCGAACCACAAAAACATCGCGAGCAAGAACATGCAACCAGAAAAAAGTTGAGACACTTCATGAAATCAAATCACTTGAGAAAAAAATATCTGTCACTATACGCTACTCTCATGTTAAATCAGACATTTACTTCCAACAGGCTCTTCTTCACATAGTAGGCCTCACTATGTTGTCTTGTGCAGTCGCACTAATGTTAGGCAATTCTATCTCCTTCTCAACACAAAGCTACATCAACAACTCGTGAGTTAGCATCCATATTCTTAGCAACACATATCACACTAGTACTAACTCATGAAACATCATATTCAGATTTGCGCTCTACCCGTGACTGCACTGTACCATCACAAAATAATGACTCACAAAAGAATATCAAAGTATATGAAATACGAAAAATATGAATGGAAAATTGTGACATTATGTATCTATGATTTGTGAAATGATCTGCCTTTGAATGTAAGTAAGAGTTCTTCAAATATCTTGGACACAAAAAAGAGCAAATCTATCCATAATACAAGAACTTAATATTGAAGAAGGCTGGCTAGTAAAGAGGATTAAACTGAGAAAACTTAAATATTTTGGACACATTAAGTCATGAGAACTTAGAGAAGACAGTCTTGGAAGGGTACATAATTGGAACACCAAGGCGAAGATGGCTGCAAGACATCGTTAATAATCTGCAAATGGATGCATCAGATGCAGGGCATGTTGCTCACAACCGAGAGGCCTACAGGAGAGTTGTTGAAAGGGGGGGGGGAAGTTCCGCAAGTGTTATGTAAATGACTGACTGATTGAACTGATTGATTGACTGATTGATCTGTGAAACACAGACAAAGGTATAAGTGCGCGTAACTTGTATGAACATTTCTGGTTACAATGATTTTAACATAGACGAGCGCACAGAAAATGACAAGTAGATCAAACTCAACGCAGACAAATGGTAAAATATCAAAGGTAGATGTGCACGTGACACATAACACAACAAATGTCAATGTCAATGCAATCAGTCAAAAATACCAAGTGTGGCAGTGAGTCAGTGGTGATGGTTTTCATGTTACACATATCCTAAATACTTCTAGAAAACACTTAACACATTTAACAGTTCACCACTTAGTTACATAAAACATCGAGCACCACTTCGTCTTACTAAACTTACGTTTAAATTTACATAAACCAACATCAGACATAATGATTCATTACTGATCCCAGTATTGAAAGAAGACGATAAAAGCACGTGTGAAAACTACATAAGAATATCCTTACTACAAACAAGCAACAAAATACTTTCTCTTATAGTTTTATATAGATTAAAACCATACAGAGAGAACATACTGGGAGACTATCAAGCAGGTTTTAGGAAGAATAGATCAACCAGAGATCAAATATTTTATCTACATCAAAGAAGAGAAAAGTACTGGGAATATGCAAAAGAAGTACGTAATGTCTTCATTGACTTCAAGAAAGCTTATGACAGCATACATAAGAACAGTTTATGAAAAACTATGAAAAAATTTGACATACCTAACAAATTAATCACTTTGACAAGAATATGCCTTGATAATGCACACAATATAGTAATGTATAAAGGAAGAAAGTCATAACCTTTCTATATAAAAACTGTTTTAAAACAAGGTGATCCATTATCTCCATTACTATTCAGCCTAGTACTAGAAAAGGTAATCAGAAAAGTGAAAGAAGAAAGCAGTACAGAAGAACAAGCTAAAACACTAGGATATGCTGATGACATCGAACTAGTGAGGGAAACTATGCAAGAAGTCATCAATACATGCATACACCTGAGAGATGTGGCACTAAAAGTTGGCTTGACCATTAACCAAGATAAGACAGAGCATATGAAGATATCAAGAGACCAGAGACAGACAGATCCAGATGATATAAATGTTGGAGATATTAGGAAAGCAGAGCGTTGGGGCCCTCACGGGGTGTGGGTGGGGGAAGGTTATCTAGAACCAGTCTTACATGGACCTATAGGGGTGATCTAGAACCAGTCTTACATGGACCTATAGGGGTGATCTAGAACCAGTCTTACATGGACCTATAGGGGTGATCTAGAAACAGTCTTGCATGGACCTATAGGGGTGATCTAGAATCAATCTTGCATGGACCTATAGGGGTGATCTAGAACCAATCTTGCATGGACCTATAGGGGCGATCTAGAATCAATCTTACATGGACCTATAGGGGCGATCTAGAACCAATCTTGCATGGACCTATAGGGGCGATCTAGAACCAGTCTTGCATGGACCTATAGGGGTGATCTAGAACCAATCTTGCATGGACCTATAGGGGTGATCTAGAATCAGTCTTGCATGGACTTATAGGGGTGATCTAGAACCAGCCTTGCATGGACCTATAGTGGTGATCTAGAATCAGTCTTGCATGGACCTATAGTGGTGATCTAGAACCAGCCTTGCATGGACCTATAGTGGTGATCTAGAATCAGTCTTGCATGGACCTATAGGGGTGATCTAGAATCAGTCTTGCATGTACGACTACTCCCAGTTTTGAAAAATCTTTGAAACATAGTTTGTTTTTCTTCTTCTTCTTCTTTTGTAATTTATTCTGTGTCTCAAGGCGATGTTTCAAACGATTTGCTTATATTTCTTTTCCCATTCCTTCTTCGAGTTCGAGTTGAAAATAGAATTGGAAAATATCAACCTATAAAACAAGGGGTGCGACAAGGATGTGTACTATCTCCAGACCTTTTTTCTCTGTATAGCGAGAATATTCTAAGAACAATCATTACAGAACCAGGCATAAAAATTGGAGGATACAATATTAACAACCTTCGATATGCTGACGACACAGTACTGATAGCTGAGAACCAACAAGACCTGCAAAATCTCTTGGATAAAGTCGCCAAAGAAAGTGAACAGAAAGGCCTTACTTTGAACATAAAAAAGACAGAGACTATGGTTATATCTAAGAAACAGAATCCACCAACATGCAGTATTAAATTAAACGGAACTGTTCTAAAGCAGATGCAGAAATTCAAATACCTTGGAGCAGTAATAACTTCAGATGGGAAATGCAGAACAGAAATTAGGAACAGAATAGGCCAAGCAAAGACTGCATTTCAGAGAATGAGAAACATATTGACCAACACATTCTTATCAATGAATGTTAGAAAACGAGTCCTAAAATGCTATATTGAACCTATCTTGTTATATGGAAGTGAATCATGGATAATAGGCAAGTCTGCACAAAAATCATTGGAAGCAGCAGAAATGTGGTTTATTAGAAGAATGTTGCGAATCCCCTGGACAGCAAAAATAACTAATGAAGAATGTATGAGAAGAGCTGGAGAGACAAAAAACCTTGTCAAAAAGATAAGAGAGAGACAATGTACTTTCATAGGACATGCAATGAGAAGAGGGGGCATTGAAAATATTATAACAACAGGAAAAATAGAAGGAAGAAGATCAAGAGGAAGACCAAGAGAAATGATACTGGACAGTCTGACGGGATGGTGTGAGAGGAGATCACCAACTGAGCTGATGGCCTGCATGAAGGATCGCGTACTCTGGAGAAGCATAATAGCCAACGCCAGTCGGCACGGCACATGATGATGATGATGATGATTCCTTTTTACTCGTCAGCTGCCCTCTTTCATGACTGATAAACATTAATTGCTTCATTGGATGTGAGGTACATCTTCATATTTATGATTCAAAGAAAACGTTTTCTGAACTTTGTCACCAAGATTATGCAGTAAAGAAACAATCAAATCCTAGCCACCAAGACTATGCAGTAAAGAAACAGTCAAAGTCTAGCCGTCAAGACTATGCAATAAAGAAACAGACAAAACTTAGCCATCAAGATTATGCAGTAAAGAAGCAGTCAAAGTCTAGCCATCCAGACTATGCAGTAAAGAAACAGTCAAAACCTACCCATCAAGACTATGCAATAAAGAAACAGTCAAAACCTACCCACCAAGACTATGCAGTAAAGAAACAGTCAAAACCTACCCACCAAGACTATGCAGTAAAGAAACAGTCAAAATCTACCCACCAATACTATGAAGTAAAGAAACAGTCAAAACCTACCCACCAAGACTATGCAGTAAAGAAACAGTCAAAACCTACCCACCAAGACTATGCAGTAAAGAAACAGTCAAAACCTACCCATCAAGACTATGCAGTAAAGAAACAGTCAAAACCTACCCATCAAGACTATGCAATAAAGAAACAATCAAAACCTACCCACCAAGACTATGCAGTAAAGAAACAGTCAAAACCTAGCCACCAAGACTATGCAGTAAAGAAACAGTCAAAACCTACCCCCAAGACTATGCAGTAAAGAAACAGTCAAAACCTACCCACCAAGACTATGCAGTAAAGAAACAGTCAAAACCTAGCCACCAAGACTATGCAGTAAAGAAACAGTCAAAACCTAGCCACCAAGACTATGCAGTAAAGAAACAGTCAAAACCTACCCCCAAGACTATGCAATAAAGAAACAATCAAAACCTACCCACCAAGACTATGCAGTAAAGAAACAGTCAAAACCTACCCACCAAGACTATGCAGTAAAGAAACAGTCAAAACCTACCCACCAAGACTATGCAGTAAAGAAACAGTCAAAACCTAGCCACCAAGACTATGCAGTAAAGAAACAGTCAAAACCTAGCCACCAAGACTATGCAGTAAAGAAACAGTCAAAACCTACCCACCAAGACTATGCAGTAAAGAAACAGTCAAAACCTAGCCACCAAGACTATGCAGTAAAGAAACAGTCAAAACCTAGCCACCAAGACTATGCAGTAAAGAAACAGTCAAAACCTACCCACCAAGACTATGCAGTAAAGAAACAGTCAAAACCTACCCACCAAGACTATGCAGTAAAGAAACAGTCAAAACCTACCCACCAAGACTATGCAGTAAAGAAACAGTCAAAACCTAGCCACCAAGACTATGCAGTAAAGAAACAGTCAAAACCTAGCCATCAAGACTGTGCAGTAAAAAACTATCTTACTGAAAGGAAAAACAGGTCACCGTTTCGATAACTGAAGTGTCATGTACGATAATACTCGTATAATAAAGAGCAGAGGAGCTCGTTATAAACAGCTACGGAAATGCGAGTTATGTGACGTAAAGAGAAGAGTGAATCATTATAAAACTAGAGACGTAAAAGGTATGTGAAGTAAGGAGTAACTGATTTTAAAGCTATGGAAGTGATAGTTATATGATGTTAAGTGAAGAATGACTCATTATAAAACTAGTGAACTGAGAGTTATGTGAAGTAAAGAGAAGAAAAACGTATAAAATGAGAGAAGAAAAACTGATAAATAAAGAGAAGAAAAACTGATAAATAAAAAGAATTACTGATAAATAAAGAAAACAAAAACTTATAAAATGAGAGAAGAAAAACTGATAAATAAAGAAAAGAACAACTGATTAGTATAGAGAAGAACTGATAAATAAAGAGAACAAGAACTGATAAATAAAAAGAAGAAAAACTGATAAATAGAGAGAAAAACAAACAATACATAAAGAGAAGAAAAAACTGATAAATAAAGAGAAAAATAACTGATAAACATAGAGAAGAAAAACTGATAAATGAAGAGAAGAAAATGAGATAAATAAGGACAAGAAAAACTGATGAATAAAGAGAAAAACAAGTGATAAATAAAGACAAGAAAAACTGATAAATAAAGATAAGAAAATGTGATAAATAAAGACAAGAAAAACTTATAAATAAAGAGAAAAAGAACTAAAAAAATAAATAGGAACAATTTTTTATAAATAGGAAACTACGAGGCTTTGGTACGGTAAAGTAAGAGAACAAATTTTGAAGGATTCTTATCTTATATCTTATATCCTTCCCGTCACATAGGGCTCGCAAAGTAGTTCGCCAATTTTTCCTGTCTTCGGCGAGTCTTTCAACCTCATCAAAGGATTTTATGCCTGTTAATTTGGCCTCTCTTAATAATGTCCTCTTCAGAGTTTCACGCGGTCTGCCTCTTTTACTTCGGCCTGTTGTGTTCCACTTGATAGCTTGTTTTGGGATTCTCTGATCATTTCTTCTCATCAAGTGAGCAACATGTGTCCATCTCCTTTTCCTGATCACCCATGAGACTGGTTGTTGTTCAGTCATCTGTCTTATCTCTGCATTGTTCTTGAATTCATTCCACTTGATGCCGAGTATTTTCCTTAGGCATTTGTTTTCAAAAGTGGTTATGGCTAACTAGTTAGTTGGCTAAGTCGATAGTACGCTGTTCTCTGGTGGCTAGACGGCTGCTCGTCCTACCGGAGTCCGTGTTCGAATCCCAGGTAATTCTCTTGTGATTTTTCTTTCTCTCACGTCCCACTAAAGTGCTTTGTCTACGATTTTTTCGAGGTCTAATCCTACAAAATTTGTTGTCTAAAAAAATTAATAGAACTACTGATTACTATAGAGAAGGACTGCTAAATAAAGAGAAGAATAAGAGATAAATAAAGAGAAGAAAAAGTGATAAAAACCGATAAATAAAGAGAAGAAACACCATCAATAAAGAGAAAATCAACTGATACATAAAGAGAAGAAAAACTGATAAATAAAGACAAAAAAATTGATAAACACAGAGAAGAAAAAAAGTGATAAAGAGAAAAACAAATGATAAATAAAGAGAGGAAGAACTGATAAATAAAGAGAAGAACTACTGATAAACAAAAAGAACTACTAATAAGTAAATAGAAGAAAAACGGATAAAAAGATAAGAAAAACTGATAACTAAAGTGAAGAACTACTGATAAATAAAGAGAAGAACAACTGATAAAACTAAAGAAGTGAAGGTGAACTCGTTAAATTCTTATAATAGTGAAAATATTCTTACTTTAAGGTAAAGAACAGGTGAATTTACAAGTAAATAGTCTTACCTTGCTTTTGCAATGCTACAGAATATATGGAAATCAAATAAACTAAGCATAAATATGAAAATCAGGATATTTAAGAGTAATGTTCTAAGTGTACTACTCTATGGAAGTGAATGCTGGAAAATCACCAAAACCATAGAAAACAAGTTGAATTCTTTCCAGACCAAATGTTTACGTAGAATTAAAAAAATATTTTGGCCAAACACCATAAGAAATAACATCTTATTGGCAGAAATGCAGATGAAACCACTGACAACAATTATTGAGGAAAGACGCTGGCGATGGTTGGGACATGTGCTCCGAATGACTGACAACTCACTGCCAAAAATAGCACTAAGATGGACACCACAGGGGAGCAGAAGTAAGGGTAGACCAAAAGAGACATGGAGAAGAACAACAGAAAGGATGTTGAGCAATAGAGGGCTCACCTGGGCAAGAGCAGAAAAAAAGGCGAAAGACAGGCATTTGTGGAAAACCCTTGCGGAAGCCCCATGTGCCCTGGGCACTTAAGGTTCAGAGAGAGAGAGAGAGAGTCTTACCTTATGGAGTATCTACTAAATAAGTGAAGTTTTTTACATAAGCGATCGCATATTAAGAAAACATAAATCAAATTTACGTAGAGAAATGAAATTTTCCTATTGCCCTTTCTTTTTTTAAACTAAAAGCACTATGACTGATACTCACATGATTTTCAGCTTCGTCTTCTTCCTTTGTCGGGTTAGATGTTATTATTTATGTCTTCTGATTGCTGTGTGAAACATAACAAACATCAGTTAAGTTCGTGAATTAATTATAACCGTGTGAAGGAACTAGTTTGATACGGTTAATAACAATTATTATTTTTTTATTAAAATAAGGCTAGGCTTTGTAAAACTGCAACTGAGGTTTTTTTTATTTATTTTTAGAGACGTGACAAAGGATAGGAAGGGATCGCTTGAAGATGTCAATACTCCACTCTGTATTAGTTATTATATATGTGTCGCAAGATCTTCACTGCAGGATTAGTTTTTTGTGTCCAATTCAAAGCTCCACGAAGGTAAAAAATAATTATATATATGCAGGAAACTCCCTACTTTGGAGAGCGGAGCAACACAACTTCTTCAGTTCATGTGAGGAAATACCACCCCACCTCTCCCCCCAAATCCCCTCAGACAAGTATTTCGGCCCTATCAAACTCCTGACACTCTAAGGGGGGTGGGTGGGTGGGTACCTCTGGGACATGACTCCCAGAGGTCTTGTGAGTTGCCCCCCCCCCGGGATTGAACCCATGATCCTCCAGTTGGCACTACACTTCGAAGTGCGTCTTTGGTGACTGAGCTATGGAGGACCGGTATTGGTTGTGACAAACGAAATTATTTATGTTCCCAATGCTTGTTTCGCATACTCCACAGCCAGCATGAGGCCTTTTCTGCTGTTTCTGAAAGGCTTTTCAATGCCCTTGCTCTTGCTTGCCCCTTTATGAGATCGTATGCTGATGTTGCTACGAATCCTCTCTCTCCCACTCCCACCGCTTTCCAGTATTATATATATATATATATATATATATATGAGTGTCTAGTGGCGAAGCGGTTAGTGCCCTGGTCTCTCATGGCGAAAGTCGGGGGTTCAATCCAGCCTGAGGCACCCCAGTCACCCAGCTGTAGAAATGGGTACCTGACTTATTCTGGAGTTGGGGAAGGAAAGGCAGCCAGGCATGATACTGACCACATCACCCTCTAGTGTGCTGACAAGTCAAGGAGAATATGGCCACTAACAACATATCCCTGTGTGCCTCCAAGGCTTGACAGGATTACCTTATATATATATATATATATATATATATATCATTTCAACATGCAGTGGTAAAAGGAGATTCCTTATCAGTGGCTATGCTCTCAAGGAAGTGAAACATGGTGATACACACACACACACACTGCTGCTGCTGCTGCTGCTGCTGTCTGAGTAATATGTCCTATATATAACGAGCAGTTTTTTGTCTTTTTAGAAAATCCTTGTAAATTAAAAAAAAAAATTCACACAAAAATCACGTGTCAATTTGTGAAATCGAACCTGCATCGACTCCCATTTTTGCAACATCCTTGAAGCCAGAGTTCTGTTTTTCTTCTTGTTTCCCAGTTTAACCTTGCCTGTAAAAAAAACACCTGTATAAAATTAAGAAAAACAAAAACAAGCAAGCACTAATTGCTGTTCGTTTTTGAGCAAACCTCGTCTTATTTGCGTCAGCAACATTATCACTATTAACAGCATCTTCCTGTATTTTTCCACTTCCCGCAGGCTTGGACAAGTAGTGTCTATTCGGGGAAGAACTCAGTGGCACCAAGTGAAGCAAAACACATCGATGTTTGAATTACTTAGCACCGTGCACAAAATATACTGCACTGGCAGAGAATCTTCAATCGTTATCATAATCCACTAATGTCTATAATTATAGGAAACTGGAAGTTAGGAGAGTGGATACGTTTTTTTTTTCTTTAATAATTTGTATAAATTTGTTCTGATAGTTCGATACACACTGAAGTTGTTAGAAAATGTCTGTTCCTGTTTGCTTTGTCTTATACTCGTGACCAAGTTCTTCTTCTTCTTCTTCTTCTTCTTCTTCTTCTTCAGCTTTGCAAGCCATTAAATCTCACTGTTGCAGATAAAGTTCGCCTTCATTCCTCTCTATTCATAATCTTCTCTCTCCAGTTGGTGACACCAATTTCTTTTATATCGTCTTCTATGTTGTCTTTCCATCTCCGTCTTGGTCTACCCCTTGGTCGTGTTTCCCTCATCTCCTGTACATACATCATTTTCGTTTGTCTGTTCTCTTTCTTTCTTTCTACATAACCCAACCTATGTAATCTATTCAGTTTCAAGACATTTATAATCTGCTGTGATTTAAATAAGCTCTTAAGTTTAGTATTTTTCTTGCTCTCTACCTCCTACTGTTGGAATCCTTTATGGGCTTAAAGATTCTTGTCAGGATCTTGTAGACCTTTACTTTGTCTGAAAATTTCTTTTCTTGTTAGCCAAATACGTAAAATATGTAATATCACTTCTGTGTTGTGGGCTTTTCCAGGTACTGGGTTAGTGCTGGTATTGTCTGCGGTCCTCACTAGCCGCAAGCTGCCAAAAGTGACGGTAGAAGAAAGGAAACTATGATTCACATTTCACACTATACAAACTTTACAACAATACATGAATTATCACTGCCAAAGTCTGAATTTATAACTTGATGTTCGCTGCTGGCAGGATTCTTCAGTTGCCGTGCGTGGGGTGATCTAGAACTATACACCCATATTGGTGAAATATGCCTAAACCGGCTTACACCAGAGGTGAAACTTGATGGCTACGCATGTCACGGTACCTCTGTTCTAGAGGCTGGCCACGTCCTATATACACACATACTGGTGAAATATGCCTAAACCAGCCTACACCAGGGGTGAAACTTGATGGCTACGCATGTCACCGTACCTCTGCTCTAGAGGCTGGCCACGTCCTAAACACGCTCATTTTGGGATAATACGCCTAAACCAGCTTAACCCAGGGGTGAAACTCACTAGTGGCGAGGATTCGTCCTCCTCGACAAAAGCTCCGTCCTGGTCACTACCAGGAAGGGTAGAGGCCACAGCCACAAAATGCTGAAGTCGGAGACACTGGACCAGTGCAGTTTAGATAGGCAAACACCTCTCACCGACGAGGATATATTCATATCCAAATCACGTTGAGGTTTTCCGGTAAGAAAGTCCAACTCTGGACTGGATGGGCAACCACTTCTTACCTGGCGGGGATATATTCATATCCAAACCACTTTGAGGTTTTCCTGTGAGAAACTCCAACTCTAGACTAAACTGGTGCAACAAAAACCACACTGTCACCCAATGCCGTTTCTGTGACCCACCGAGAATATAGACCCAAGCCCCACGATGCTCCGAGCCTCCATCCTAAATGAGACTATCGCGAGAACCACAGGGGTAAATTCAGTAGGATCACGTGGCGATCTTGGTGGTAGAAGCGAACGAAGAAAAAGAAGAAGATAACTTAATGTACACACACTTTACCACTACACCAACTCTAGTCTTAGTTCATCTGATAAACGACGATATGAAAAGGAAAACTTGGATTTCTTATAAATTGCTCAAGTGAAAGCAAACATGTGTGAAAAGTAAGGAAAATAAAGTCCTACTGGTAGCAAGCACACAAACTTCTTTTCTCAAAGTTGTAGTTAACAAAAGCATCTGGCAAACTACGAAAGAGCACATGGAACAACAGAATATTAATATCGAAAGCAAACATCTGTGTTCATAGTGAAGGCATTTCTGCTTTATAAAAGAGCCCAATAAATAAATAAATGAATGGCGTAATCTTCTAGTTGACTTAGATTGTATTGCTTCTGCTTGTATGCTGCTGGTTGTCTGTTGTGCTGGCTACAAGTTACTGATGTACAGACGGAAGACGACGAAACACTCCCCGCAATGATATAACTCTTTACAGGACACACAGGAAGATCACATACTGGCACACTGGATATATCTATCAAGACTGCGTTACCTTGGCACTCACATCCGATTTATTGCGTGAACGTGATGATGATGGAGATGGCTGACGAGGAAAATATATGGAAACAATTTCTCCGAAACATGCATACTCCAACACGAGTAATTCCGGGCTGCTATCTAGCCAAGTTACTAGGACAGCACCATAAGAATTCAAGCTGACTAACAACCATCATATACTGTACTTTAGGCGACTACATTTCTCAACGCAGACCGAACTACACTACCTTCTCGTTCAACAGTCAAAATCTGTTTCCTCTCCGAGCTGAAACGTTCGTATCAGACCCAGAACAACAAACTTACTTTCCACATGCAACAAATGACTTGAAAATCACGAACTCTTGACAGAGGAAACAAGCATGGGCCTAACTCTAACACAATAATGTAGAGTTATGTCAAGGGTTAGATACCATTGGCCAAATACTGTCATAACAGCACATTCTTATTTAGGTCTAAAATGTAGACATCATTTTGAGGGTGTAGCTGAAACAAAACGTACTCATTTCCATCTTCACTGCTTTCGGGGTCTAATGTATACTAAAGGTAAAAGTCCCATTATTTCCCATGCCACTAAGGCATATTGTGGATACGGTGTTAGGCCTATCTTTCCATGACCTTCGACACAAGAAAGTCTGATGTGGTCAGTAACACGCCAGGCCGCATTTACCTTTCCAGGTTTCTCTGGTATCCATTTTTAGAGGCTGGGTGCACCCAAGGGTTGTGGGGGGGGGGGGGTTTCCTTTGTGGTGTATCATCATCATCATGTGCCGTGCCGACTGGCGTTGGCTATTATGCTTCTCCAGAGTACACGATCCTTCATGCAGGCCATCAGCTCAGTTGGTGATCTCCTCTCACACCATCCCGTCAGACTGTCCAGTATCATTTATCTTGGTCTTCCTCTTGATCTTCTTCCTTCTATTTTTCCTGTTGTTATAATATTTTCAATGCCCCCTCTTCTCAGTGCATGTCCTATGAAAGTACATTGTCTCTCTCTTATCTTTTTGACAAGGTTTTTTGTCTCTCCAGCTCTTCTCCTACATTCTTCATTAGTTATTTTTGCTGTCCAGGGGATTCGCAGCATTCTTCTAATAAACCACATTTCTGCTGCTTCCAATGATTTTTTGTGGTGTGGTGGTATCGGAAAAGGTCCCTATTGCTGAGTCGTGAACCCAGTACCACCAGGTTAGTAGACTAAACTGGCAAAGCACATCAGAACGGACGACAAAGTATTCGAATCAGAGATTCAACAGCGTGCTAAGCTTGTTTCCATGACGACAGCAGTAAACATTAGGAGGTAAAGATGCCAGAGGTGTGAAGCAAGAATAGATGGTAGATTTATGTTCAGCAAATTTTATGTGGTGAACTTAATGAAAGATTAAGTCAACTTAATGAAAGATTTGGTGAAATTAATGAAAGATTTGGTGAACTTAATGAAAGATTAAGTCAACTTAATGAAAGATTTGGTGAAATTAATGAAAGATTTGGTGAACTTGATGAAGGATATGGTGAACTTAATGAAAGATATGGCGAACTTAATGAAAGATATGGTTAACTTAATGAAAGATTTGGTGAAATTAATGAAAGATTTGGTGAACTTGATGAAGGATATGGTGAACTTAATGAAAGATATGGCGAACTTAATGAAAGATATGGTTAACTTAATGAAAGATGTGGTGAACTTAATGAAAGATATGGTGAACGTAATGAAAGGAAGGAGGCCACGTGGTAGACCAAAAATAAGTTACAAAAATGATCCCAGACAGATTTATCAGTTTACAACGAGGCTTAAAAATAAACGTCAAGAGAAAACAATCTGGCAGAGAGCCACTCGGAGCAAAAGTTCCGTTTATTTGGATAGGAAACTAGAGACAAATTTGAAAACAAAAAGTGTTCAGCGGAATGATGCCATGCTAAACCCACAAATAATATCTTCTTGCTTCGTAGCCATATATATATACGCATCTCAGAAGTTGACGCTACCCGAGCTGTGAGAAAGCACCCAATAATTCATCTTCGCCAAATTATGTAGATCTGGAAGCCATCTTTTCCCGCAATTTACCTCCCATTTTCTCAGTCCTCTTTCATTTATTTTTAGCTGTGTACTCTGAAGGAATATTATTCCTTACCCTCATCGTTTCATCCCCTTTTCATTCTCATCTATTCGCTTACTTGATTTCCTGTTCCCTGTTTTGATTACAAGTTTTAAGATTTGCTTCGTCCCTTCACTCAATCTACACCATCAATCTCAGGCCGGGCTGTCACTTGAGATCTCCTAGCAACAAGCATGTCAATTTGGAGGGTCCCCAGACCTGAGGGGTGCTAGAGACGTGCCAGAAGGATAAGAAGCTAAAAAAAAAAGGAAGAAGAGCAGGTAGCTTTCGGGGCATCAATGTTGCCAATTTGGGCGACAGCGCTACGGCCACGCTTAACAGAAGCGTTAGGACGAATGTACAAGCCAGCGAAGATTGCAGCAGAAAATTGAGGGAATCTTAATAATTGTGTTGTTAGAGAATTTCCTGTACAGCGACGTGCTTGGTATAATCAGATGGAATGTATACGTATGTATGTATGTATATATATATATGTATTTAACTATATATGTAAGTGTGCATGCATGTGCATATATGTGTACTATTGTTTCTTTCAAAGCAAATGAATGTCAACTCTTTGTCTAAATTGCTGATATTAGCTGTTAGTCTAAACTGGTGATATTGACTCTATGTCTAATTTGCTGATATTAGCTGTTTGTCTAACTTGTTGATATTAACTGTCTAACTTGGTGATATTAGCTATTTGTTTAACTTTCTGACATTAGCTGTTTGTCTAACTTGTTGATATTAGCTGTTTGTCTAACTTATTCATATTAGTTGTTTGTCTCACTTGCTGACATTAGCTGTATGTCTAACTTGGTGATAGAAGCTATTTATCTAACTTATTGATATTAGCTGTTAGTCTAGTTTGTAGATGTTAGCTATCTGTTTAATTTGCCGATGTTAGATGTTTGTCTAACTTGCTGATGTTAGCTGTTTGTCTGACTTGCTGATGTTAGCTGTTTGTCTGATTTATTGTTGTTGTTAGATGTTTGTCTAACTTGCTAATGTTAGATGTTTGTACAATTTACGGATGTTAGCTATTTAACACGCCGATGTTAGGTGTTTGTCCAAACGACGGACGTCAGATGTTTGTTTAACTTACAGGTTTTAACTGTCGAAATTATCGATGTCGACTCACCAATGTTAGATGTTTGTCGAATTTGCCGATGTTAACTGTTTGTCGAACTTACTGGGCACAGTTTTGTTAAATTATTCTTTCGTTTAACAGCTTCTCCACATCTTTCACATTTTGACCGACATAATCACAAAAAACCATGTTTATGTTACAAATCAAAGTCTCTACAAAACCATGTTTATATTACAAATCAAAGTCTCTAAAAACCATATTTATGTTACAAATCAAAGTCTATAAAACCATATTTATTTTACAAATCAAAGTCTCTAAAAACCATGTTTATATTACAAATCAAAGTCTCTAAAAACCATATTTATGTTACAAATCAAAGTCTCTACAAAACCATGTTTATATTACAAATCAAAGTCTCTAAAAACCATATTTATGTTACAAATCAAAGTCTCTAAAAACCATGTTTATGTTTACAAATCAAGGTCTCTAAAAAACCATGTTTATGTTTACAAATCAAAGTCTCTAAAAAACCATGTTTATGTTTACAAATCAAAGTCTCTACAACTTCTCTATTTAATACTATTATTTCCTTTCTCTCTCAGATGAGATTTATCGCTTAAATTCACCGCCTCATAAAAAATGCTAATGACAAAAAAAAGTCATAATTGTTTGAATAAATCTATTACCCATGGTAAACAACAGTTCAGTGAGATGCTGTACACAGGGGAAGGTGTGGCCACTTTCGGTACTTACTACAAGACGAATTTTTGCCGATCCTAAAATAATTGATTGACTGATCAGAACTTTTGTCTTCAGTATCAATCTTCTTTTGTTCCATGCCTTGTTTCTTAGTTTGCCAAAATGAGGCAACTTCCTTTCCTGGTCAGGTATTGATTTCACTGTCCAGGTATGCAGGGAACTCTCTCTACTGTAGAGAGCGGAATAGCAATGCAACTCCCTAGATCAGTGGTTCCCAATTAAACAAAGCCGAATGAACCCCCCCCCCCCCCCCCCCGCCGTTGCTATTTCGAAATCCAGACCACGGGCCCCTATAATTTGGAAGTTTCATATCTATACAGATATGAAACTATGTGCTTTAAATGCAAAATACTTTTTCTTTTGAGAAAATGTGGTTAACCTCTGATGAGTCACTTGCATGTCCCTTGTGAAACTTTGCCTCCCTAACAGCCCTCCTGTAGGCCTCGCGGTTGTAAGCAATATGGCCTGCTGCTGATGCGTCCATTTAAAGATTATCAACGATATCTTCCGGCCATCTTCACCTTGGTCTTCCTCTCTTTCCTTTTTTCCCCATTAAGTACCCTTCTCTAAATGTCTTACTAAATTATCATGACGTTTAATATGTCCAAAATATTAATGTTTTCTCTGTGTAATCTTCCTTACTAGCCAGCATTCTTCAATATTAAGTTCTTGTAGTATTGATATATTTGTTCTTTTTTGTGTCCATGATATTTGAAGAACTTTTCTGTAGCATTTACGTTCAAAGGCATTTATATGTTTCTCAGTTGTTGTGTTAAATGTCCAGGTCTTTCAGGATGAAGGCTGTCTGTGCACAGCTCCTCGGGAGGGACGGCCAGGACCAAGCGAAGAAACTGTGAATAGTGGTAGAGAATCATACAGGCGAAGCCTCCGTCTTCATCCTGGAAGTTCGCAGACCACTTCTTGATACTGTTGAAAACAGGCGCTGCCTTCTGGAATTCCGCTCGAAATCGTCGCTACACAGTCACAACGGACGGGGTTCTTGCGTGTTCCAAAACGCAAAATAACTGCTCACGTTTACTAAACGCCATATTTGCTACTGGTGGTTCATAGCGGCAAACCACAGGAGACCTGCTCGCGCGCTTTATTTAACAAGAATTTGAAGAGTTTCTCTCCCTCTTCTTTTGCCGTAAGAATAATCATGATCCGTTACGTAGTTCATTTGTTTCGAATTTTTTGAAATGTTTCACAGATTTATGTTACAAATCAAAGTCTCTAAAAACCATGTTTATGTTTACAAATCAAGGTCTCTAAAAACCATGTTTATGTTTACAAATCAAAGTCTCTAAAAAACCATGTTTATGTTTACAAATCAAAGTCTCTACAACTTCTCTATTTAATACTATTATTTCCTTTCTCTCTCAGATGAGATTTATCGCTTAAATTCACCGCCTCATAAAAATGCTAATGACAAAAAAAAGTCATAATTGTTTGAATAAATCTATTACCCATGGTAAACAACAGTTCAGTGAGATGCTGTACACAGGGGAAGGTGTGGCCACTTTCGGTACTTACTACAAGACGAATTTTTGCCGATCCTAAAATAATTGATTGACTGATCAGAACTTTTGTCTTCAGTATCAATCTTCTTTTGTTCCATGCCTTGTTTCTTAGTTTGCCAAAATGAGGCAACTTCCTTTCCTGGTCAGGTATTGATTTCACTGTCCAGGTATGCAGGGAACTCTCTCTACTGTAGAGAGCGGAATAGCAATGCAACTCCCTAGATCAGTGGTTCCCAATTAAACAAAGCCGAATGAACCCCCCCCCCCCCCCCCCCGCCGTTGCTATTTCGAAATCCAGACCACGGGCCCCTATAATTTGGAAGTTTCATATCTATACAGATATGAAACTATGTGCTTTAAATGCAAAATACTTTTTCTTTTGAGAAAATGTGGTTAACCTCTGATGAGTCACTTGCATGTCCCTTGTGAAACTTTGCCTCCCTAACAGCCCTCCTGTAGGCCTCGCGGTTGTAAGCAATATGGCCTGCTGCTGATGCGTCCATTTAAAGATTATCAACGATATCTTCCGGCCATCTTCACCTTGGTCTTCCTCTCTTTCCTTTTTTCCCCATTAAGTACCCTTCTCTAAATGTCTTACTAAATTATCATGACGTTTAATATGTCCAAAATATTAATGTTTTCTCTGTGTAATCTTCCTTACTAGCCAGCATTCTTCAATATTAAGTTCTTGTAGTATTGATATATTTGTTCTTTTTTGTGTCCATGATATTTGAAGAACTTTTCTGTAGCATTTACGTTCAAAGGCATTTATATGTTTCTCAGTTGTTGTGTTAAATGTCCAGGTCTTTCAGGATGAAGGCTGTCTGTGCACAGCTCCTCGGGAGGGACGGCCAGGACCAAGCGAAGAAACTGTGAATAGTGGTAGAGAATCATACAGGCGAAGCCTCCGTCTTCATCCTGGAAGTTCGCAGACCACTTCTTGATACTGTTGAAAACAGGCGCTGCCTTCTGGAATTCCGCTCGAAATCGTCGCTACACAGTCACAACGGACGGGGTTCTTGCGTGTTCCAAAACGCAAAATAACTGCTCACGTTTACTAAACGCCATATTTGCTACTGGTGGTTCATAGCGGCAAACCACAGGAGACCTGCTCGCGCGCTTTATTTAACAAGAATTTGAAGAGTTTCTCTCCCTCTTCTTTTGCCGTAAGAATAATCATGATCCGTTACGTAGTTCATTTGTTTCGAATTTTTTGAAATGTTTCACAGATTTATGAATAAGCCTGTATTTACGTGTGGTTGTCTATAAATTTATCTTCTCGGGAGCAGGTATGCCTGTGGATATCAGACCAACAACAGTTCAGCCACCTTCCCATACACTTACCCACGGCTAATCAGTATTGATTCAGGTCTCTTTCGTTCTCTGCTTTTCTTGTGTTAATCGATGCTTGCTCAGCTTACTTCATTACCTCACACTACTTGTCTTTCTAACTTATCGACGCTGACTCTATTTTCTTTTAAACTTATCGACCTCTGACTGTATTTCTTCTTTAATACGTATCGACTTTGATTCTTCTCCGTTTTCTTTTTCCTAGCTTGTCAACCCTGACTTCTCCGTTTTCTTTTTCCTAGCTTGTCAACCCTGACTTCTCCGTTTTCTTTTTTCTAGCTTGTCAACCCTGACTTCTCCGTTTTCTTTTTCCTAGCTTGTCAACCCTGACTTCTCCCTTTTCTTTTTCCTAGCTTGTCAACCCTGACTTCTCCCTTTTCTTTTTCCTAGCTTGTCAACCCTGACTTCTCCCTTTTCTTTTTCCTAGCTTGTCAACCCTGACTTCTCCCTTTTCTTTTCCTAGCTTGTCAACCCTGACTTCTCCCTTTTTCTTATCTTATCCACCCTGAATCTTTTTAATTTATTGATCCTGACTCTACTTTCTCCTCAACTTATCGACGCTCACTCTATTTTCTCTTTAATATATCTTTAATCTACTCTCTGTTCAATTTATCGACGCTGAAGCTACTTTCTCTTTAACATCGATGCTCAATCTACTTTGTCATAAAATAACTCTACTCTCTATTTAACTCATGAACGCTGACTCTACTCTCTATTTAACTCATGAACGCTGACTCTACTCTCTATTTAACTCATGAACGCTGACTCTACTCTCTATTTAACTCATGAACGCTGACTCTACTCTCTATTTAACTCATGAACGCTGACTCTACTCTCTATTAACTCATGAACGCTGACTCTACTCTCTATTTAACTCATGAACGCTGACTCTACTCTCTATTTAACTCATGAACGCTGACTCTACTCTCTATTTAACTCATGAACGCTGACTCTACTCTCTATTTAAGTCATGAACGCTGACTCTACTCTCTATTTGAATCATGAACGCTGACTCTACTCTCTATTTAAGTCATGAACGCTGACTCTGTTCTGTACACAACCTATGTTCTCTGTTTCTCCTTTGTTCAAGCAATCCCTTCGCCCTTTGTTCAAGCAATCCCTACGCCCTTTGTTCAAGCAATCCCTACGCCCTTTGTTCAAGCAATCCCTACGCCCTTTGTTCAAACAATCCCTACGCCCTTTGTTCAAACAATCCCTACGCCCTTTGTTCAAGCAATCCCTACGCCCTTTGTTAAAGTCGACTTTGTTACCCATTCAAACATCTGGACTTTTTTTTTCTTCAGTTAATTACTTTTATTAGAACTAATCGTCTCTAACGTTTACTTTTATTCTGTAGCATCCACCCTCACTGTACAGATTTACCTGAGGCTGAAACCATATGCACTGTTGTTATAATGCAAGACGACACATTTTCTCTCTCATTTTCTTCCCCATTTTCATTTTTCTGTGTCCACTTAATGGCCTTTCTACTGTCAGTTAGTCTAGGATCATCATCCTTTTTTGTTTAGAATAATCATCTTTTAGTTTTATGGTCATCATTCTTTTAGTTTAGAATAGTCATCTTTTAGTTTTATGGTCATCATTATTTTAGTTTAGAATAGTCATCTTTTAGTTTTATAGTCATCATTCTTTTAGTTTAGAATAGTCATCTTTTAGTTTTATGGTCATCACTCTTTTAGTTTAGAATAATCATCTTTTAGTTTTATGGTCATCATCCTTTTTTGTTTAGAATAATCATCTTTTAGTTTTATGGTCATCATCCTTTTTTGTTTAGAATAATCATCTTTTAGTTTTATGGTCATCATTCCTTTAATTTAGAATAATCATCTTTTAGTTTTATGATCATCATTCTTTTAGTTTAGAATAGTCATCTTTTAGTTTTATGGTCATAACAATTTTAGTTTAGAATAGTCATCTTTTAGTTTTATGGTCATCACTCTTTTAGTTTAGAATAGTCATCTTTTAGGTTTATGGTCATCATTCTTTTAGTTTAGAATAGTCATCTTTTAGTTTTATGGTCATCATTCTTTTAGTTTAGAATAGTCATCTTTTAGTTTTATGGTCATCATTCTTTTAGTTTAGAATAGTCATCTTTTAGTTTTATGGTCATCATTCTTTTAGTTTAGAATAACCAGTTCGGCCACTCCCTGCTCAGTATAGTTCTTATTATCGTCTGTGGAGGGCCAAGAGGCCGTCCGATTTCACAGCCAGGGACCCACAGGGCCCCAGAGGTGGCAAACCATGGCCGTCCACCAAGACCGAACGTTTCCCAGCCCACGGTTGGTGCCCCCAGTAACAGGCCTAGCCTGGCTAACGAGGCAAGGATCGCCCTAGCCCTCGTGGCGGTGGAAAGTGCTAAAGAAACATTGCGCCCTGCCCTGCTTTTTTTTTAAATCTCTACTCACAAGCAGAAAAATATTCCCCCGCCCCCTCTACTCATAAGCCACTACCACTTTGATACGATCCCGCGCCTCAGTCTTACCCGGCTACAAAGAGTCTCAAGCTTTCTGGACATTTGAGAACCATCACGAACAGCGTCTTACCCCCCTGTCTCATGTGTAAATGCTGCCACCTTGAAGGTCCCCAAAGACCCCCAGACAGATACGAACAAATGGACCTGCCACAATCTTATTCCCCAGGGAATATTCTGACATTTCTTATGATGAAATGGCCTGCGTATCTTATTTCCGTAGCGACGAACAGAGGTAAAAAAAAAAGTCATTTCACAATAAAATTAATAAATTAATGACCAGTTCACCTTCAGCTAATTTATAAGAGGAAATGTAAATATTTTTGTCTGAAAGGTTATAACGTTTTACTACTACTGGCCTTGCAAGAATATTTTATTACAGGGGGATCATACACGGTCCTGCATTCCCTTGTCCAACCATAAAGCTTGCCGGAAGTTCATTTCCGAAGCAACTCATCAGACAGATAACCCTGGACACAAACATGCTATGGCAATCCTGTGAGATGTTTAATGGGGGCTTTTCCTTAGATTTATGCGTGTAATACAGGCTGGCAGTTTTGATATTTTGGTCGTACGCTCTCCTGATATGCTGGTGTAAGGGTTTTCTTTTTACGAAAGCGAAGAAGAAAGATTTACCTGGCAGTTTAAGATCTCCTTGCGTTAATGTTATTTCTCTGCCTGAGCTAAGGCAACCAGCGCCTTCCACCCGGTATCAACCTCTTAGTTAGTGGCCCGACCCGACTCAGTCAGTCACAAAATCTGACAACCAACATTTTCAATGGAAAGCAACAACTTTAATCAACTTACAGGAGGACATAAAAGTTGCAGCTCATAACGTCCCTCCCCCCAGTCCAGTGTTTCTCAAACGTTTTTGTTTCACCCCCCCCCCAGTCCAGTGTTTCCCAAACGTTTTTGTCCCCCCCCCCCGCCTCAACGCTTCAAGATTTTTATGCCCCTCCCCCAGCATAATAGTCAAGCAAGATCTGAAAACGTAAAACGTAAATAAATTCTAATTGTTCTCCGAAATACTTAAATTCACCCCCCCTAAAAAAAATTGTCCCCATCCCCAAAATTCAAAGTGCCCCCTCATCCAATCCGGTGGGACGTACGCCCACGTTGGGAAACACTGCCGTAGCCGAGCACACATCGCCGTAAGAAAACAGCTGACACTTTATTAAATGTCCAGTTCGGACGGCAGCCACGGCTGCAATATAAGATCTCCAGATGAACATAGAGTCTTCTTGGATGTTGTCTAAAAAGTGTTTTAGCGATCATTAGCTCATTTGCCATGCAAAACACTACTACATTGTCGCCTTCCTGTTCGTCTTCTCCTCTTTCTGTACCAATCTTTGCATTAAAATCGCCCATTATTAATGCAATATCATTTTTTTCATATCTGGTCTATCGTCGAAAAAGAAAATCTGTCATGCACTATGTAAAAAGATATGGCATTCAGGTACATGGCCAAAAGAATGGAAAAGAACTGTATACATACCACTTCCAAAAAAGGATAACTTCAACTTATGCACACATACAGAACTACAAAAATTAAGATTTTTAAGGGCATGCATCTTTCCCATCGCAACATATGCCTGTGAGACCTGGACACTTTACAAAACAGCTGAGACACACATAAATGCCGATGAATGTAAATGCTACAGAAGAGTTCTTCAAATATCATGGACACAAAAAAAAGAACAAATATATCCATACTACAAGAAATTAATATTGAAGAAGGCAGGCTAGTAAAGAGGATTAAACAGAAAATTTAAATATTTTGGACATATTAAACGTCATGATAATCTAGAGAAGACCGTCTTGGAAGACCAAGGCGAAGAAGGCTGCAAGACATCGATGATGATCTGAAATAGACGCATCAGAAGCAGGCCATCTTGCTTACAACAGAGAGGCCTACATGAGAGCTGTTAGGGAGGCAAAGTACCGCAATGGATATGCAAATGGCTGTCTGAGGTGAAAGTAAATAATAAAAACTCCACTTTCTGACCAGTGAATGTTAGTTCTTCAACTAATTCTCCACAAAACATACTTCATGACAAGAAATCACATGGCATTACAGCACCAAGCATGACATCTATGATACAGAGAAAGCCATGGATGATTCGCTGACACCACAGCTTACCTGATGTCACTTTCCTAATAACTTCCTGGCTGTCTCTCTCTCTTATCCATGAAAATTTCTAATTCTCCGTTTGGGTCTGTATCATCCATTGGAATAATGTAGACTACCTGTAGTGACCGTCCAAACATTGGAATAACGTAGACTATCTGTAGTGACCGTCCAAACAATAACGTAGACTACCTGTAGTGACCGTCCAAACATTGGAATAACGTAGACTACCTGTAGTGACCGTCCAAACATTGGAATAACGTAGACTACCTGTAGTGACCGTCCAAACATTGGAATAACGTAGACTATCTGTAGTGACCGTCCAAACAATAACGTAGACTACCTGTAGTGACCGTCCAAACATTGGAATAACGTAGACTACCTGTAGTGACCGTCCAAACATTGGAATAACGTAGACTATCTGTAGTGACCGTCCATACAATGGAATAACGTATACTACCTGTAGTGAACGTCCAACCATCCAGTCTACTTCCTGCCGGGTAATGTCAACATTTTATTCTTTTGTTCACCTGAAGTTCGATCCCTCTCACCTTGTGTCTGCCACACCACCGCATTTTTTCTGCTCACTGCTCTAGATCTCCATGAGTTTCCCCTCACAGTCGCAATTGTTGTCTCTGCTTTCCTTAACAGTTCGTCTCGATCGCTTCAATCCACCGCCTTACAACCACAAACAGTGTCATATTTCATATTTAGGTTTAGATTTCACTACAAAAAAGTATTTTAAAGACAAGATATAAGAAAGAAGAACTACAGCAGCAAAGAAGACATAAGGGAAAAATATCTCCCCCCCAAAAAAAAATTTAACTAATTATAAACCAATAAAACCATAACCATTGTCTGTCTGTCTGTCTGTCTGTCTGTCTGTCTGTCTGTCACCTACCACATAAAAATATACAATTTTCATAAAACGTCTTCACTTCATCCATCATTTTCATCATTGCTACTACATCCAGTGTCTTCTATTTATGATCATCATAAATACTATGTGCAACATCATCATCATCGTTAACATCGTGGTCTAGTCACCAAGTCCTTGTTACCACGTACTATCACTAACCTTATGTTCTCAATACCATCACACTTATGTTTCACCAGCCTCATTAACCATTATGATAATTTTATTTCTTCTCTAGCCTCATTAACCATTATGATAATTTTATTTCTTCTCTAGCATCATTAAGCATTATGATAATTTTATTTCGTAATTACCAGCATTAATCATTATGATAATTTTATTTCTTCTCTAGCATCATTAAGCATTATGATAATTTTATTTCGTAATTACCAGCATTAATCATTATGATAATTTTATTTCTTCTCTAGCGTCATTAAGCATTATGATAATTTTATTTCGTGACTACATGCATTAATCATTAAGATAAGTTTATTCTCTTAACTACGATGATTTCATCCCCATTTTATCCCAGTGACAATTATTTTGTCCATGAATTTCTTGCGCCGTCTGTAAAACTCAGCCAAAACGAACTTCACCGACAGTCGTTTTGGCCGCTGTCATTAACTTCACCATCACCCGCAGAAGAGTCTGACACACGAATGATATAACTGTTCATTTGTGTTTCTCCACAGACCATCCTGAAGGCCCTTTTTGCTGGGACGGCTTTCTTCCGCAGGAAACTGGAGGTAAGACCAGATTTCCACCTTGTAAACAGGGTCTCTCTCTCTCTCTCCTCTCTCTCTCTCTCTCTCTTGTCCGTAGAGTCAATATTGTCTGTCTGGTGTTTCATCTTCGTGTCCTCCTTTTGTCTGCCTGTGCTGTTTTCTTTAACAGGAAAGTTTTCCTTCTCATTCATTATCTGTTTTATAATTTGTTAGAAAGATGTTCATCCAGGATTTTTTTTTCTATTTTCAATTATTCTTTTTTTCCCCTTCAAATTGGAACTGTTTTTACAAAATGTTCTTATCAATTTCAGATCCGTTCTCATCATTAACTTTCTTAACCTCAAGATTATGATTACTTTCACTTAACATTTAACAATTCAGACATACCAGTGACCTGGGGTATGGGGAGTAGCTTTGTGTGACCAGATCCGTACAAACTCATCCTGAAGTTTGTGATGATTGTTAAGAAGAAGTTGTTTCTTTTAACATTTTTCTTCTTTTTAGTTTTTAGACTGCAAATATGTAAAAAAAAAAGTGTAGACACTTTTTATTGTCTATGTCTGACTTTTTTGGACACATCGTGCAAAGATGGAAGATAGAGAATACAGAGTTATTGAAAAACTGGCAAACAAAAGCAAAAAAAAAAAAAGAGAGAGAGAAAGGTCAAGAGAAAGAAATTTTAAAAAATTTTGAATGGCTGACCAGGTGGCACAAGAGAGAAATAGCAACATAACTTGCTGGAAACAGCGGGAAATGGAAAGATTGAAGAAGTTTGATCACAAATATATACTATCATGGCATGGTCACAAATATATACTATCATGGCATGGTCACAAATATATACTATCATGGCATGGTCACAAATATATACTATCATGGCATGGTCACAAATATATACTATCATGGCATGGTCACAAATGTACACTGTCGCGGCATGTTATGATATGAGTTTTCCGTACATATTTTTCGTCGAATACATGTGTATAATATTCTTCTATGTGAGTGCTAAATCACCAAATCCATAGAAAGCAAGCTGAATTCTTTCCAAACTAAATTTTTACAAAGAATTAGAAGAATATTTTGGCCAAACACCATAAGAAATAAAGTCTTGTTGCCAGAAATGCAGATGAAGCCACTGACATCAAATATTGAGGAAAGACGCTGGCGATGGTTGGGACATGTGCTCCGAATGACTGACAACTCACTACCAAAAATAGCACTAAGATGGACACCACAGGGGAACAGAAGTAATGGTAGACCAAAAGAGACATGGAGAAGAACAACAGAAAGGATGTTGACAAATAGAGGGCTCACTTAGACAAGAGGGAAAAAAAGGAAAAGGACAGGCGCTTGTGGAAAAACCACGTGGACCCCAAATGCCACGGACATTCAAGGTTTAGATAGATAGATAGATAGATAGATAGATAGATAGATAGATAGATAGATAGATAGATAGATAGATAGATAGATAGATAGATAGATAGATAGATAGATAGATAGATAGATAGATAGATAGAGGGCTATCTCTCAGTCTATATCTGTCTACGTATACTTTTCCTTGGAATCTCACATTCACTAAATTATACTATTCTTCATGTCTTTCTACACACGTGATATCGTTACTTATATACAGACGTTGTATCGTGGCTATATAAGCTTACTTATATGCAGACGGTGTGTTGTGGCTATATAAGCTACTTATATACAGACGTTGTATTGTGGCTATGGAAACTTACTTATAATTAGACGTTGTATGGTGGCTATGGAAACTTGCTTATATACAGACGTTGTGTCGTGGCTGTGTAAGCTTACTTATACACAGACTTTGCGTGGTGACTTTGGAAGCTAAGTTTGACAAACGTCTTGCTCCTATTCCACCATCCTGTGGGCTCTCAGGATGATCATTTTATAGTCCCTGAAGCAGCCTTGAACCCGCCTGTCTATGTAATCTTGAACCCGCCTGTTTATGTAATCTTGAACCCCCCTGTCTATGTAATCTTTAACCCGCCTGTCTACGTAATCTTGAAGTCGCCTGTCTATGTAATATTGAACCCGCCTGTCTATGTAATCTTGAACCCGCCTGTCTACGTAATCTTGAAGTCGCCTGTCTATGTAATTTTGAACCCGCCTGTCTATGTAATCTTGAATCCGCCTATATAATCTTGAAAACGCTTCTCTGTCTATTGTGGAACCGCGTTTCTATGCAATTTTGAATCCTCTCGTCTATGCAATCTTGAACCCGCCTTTTTATATAATCGTGAACTGGCTTGTCTGTGGAATCTTTAATCGCAGTGTCTATATAATCTTGAACCGACCTGCTTATATAATACCCACCAATCTATGTAATCTTGAACCCGCCTATGCAATCTTGAATGCGCTTGTCTGTCTAATTTTTAACCCGTCTTTTTATATAATACCCACCAATCCATGTAATTTTGAAAACGCCTGTCTGTGTAATCTTGAACCAGAATGTCTATATAATATTGAACCCGTCTGTTTATATAATACCCACCAATCTATGTAATCTTGAACCCGTCTGTCTATATAATTTTGAACCCGTCTGTCTATGTAATCTCGAATCCGAATGTCTATATAATCCTGAACCCTATATTTATTATAATAACCGCCAATCTATACAATCTTGAACCCGCCTGCCTATGTAGTCTTGAACCCGCTGTCTGTGTAAGAGAAACTAATGATTGCTTCTTATTCCTTTCAAGCCGATTTAAAATTATTTCCTTTCTAAAGTTAATTAATTTATTATATATGCCCCGTAGATAAGTGCTAGCTGTCATGATTTACTGTTTTGTGTGATCTACTGTCTTTCTAGTGAGATCTGTCATCTTCTGTTTCTTGCGCCCTATGTGTAAGATTTTCTTTGTCTTCTTAGTTTCTCTGCATCCTTTGTCTTTCTGTTTTCCAGTGAGTTATTTAGTTCCGTCTTCTGTCGTGTCAAGACATTGTTCTTGCTGCTAGTAAGACATGTTACCTAGATCTGGGACACTATTGCCGCTAGTGAGGGATGTTACTTAGATCTTAGACACTACTGCCGCTAGTGAGGGATGTTACCTAGATCTTAGACACTACTGCCGCTAGTGAGGGATGTTACCTAGATCTTAGACACTACTGCCGCTAGTGAGGGATGTTACCTAGATCTTAGACACTACTGCCGCTAGTGAGGGATGTTACCTAGATCTTGGACACTATTGCCGCTAGTGAGGGATGTTACTTAGATCTTAGACACTACTGCCGCTAGTGAGGGATGTTACCTAGATCTTGGACACTATTGCCGCTAGTGAGGGATGTTACCTAGATCTTAGACACTACTGCCGCTAGTGAGGGATGTTACCTAGATCTTAGACACTACTGCCGCTAGTGAGGGATGTTACTTAGATCTTGGACACTACTGCCGCTAGTGAGGGATGTTACCTAGATCTTGGACACTACTGCCGCTAGTGAGGGATGTTACCTAGATCTGGGAGGCTCTTGCTGAGAGTGATTGATGTTACCTAGATCTTAGACACTACTGCCGCTAGTGAGGGATGTTACCTAGATCTTGGACACTACTGCCGCTAGTGAGGGATGTTACCTAGATCTTAGACACTACTGCCGCTAGTGAGGGATGTTACCTAGATCTTAGACACTACTGCCGCTAGTGAGGGATTTACCTAGATCTTGGACACTACTGCCGCTAGTGAGGGATGTTACCTAGATCTTAGACACTACTGCCGCTAGTGAGGGATGTTACCTAGATCTTGGACACTACTGCCGCTAGTGAGGGATGTTACCTAGATCTTGGACACTACTGCCGCTAGTGAGGGATGTTACCTAGATCTTGGACACTACTGCCGCTAGTGAGGGATGTTACCTAGATCTGGGAGGCTCTTGCTGAGAGTGATTGATGTTACCTAGATCTGGGACACTCTTGCTGAGAGTGATTGATGTTACCTAGATCTGGGACACTCTTGCTGAGAGTGATTGATGTTACCTAGATCTGGTAGCCTGGACAGTCTTGCTGTATAAAAGATTCTCAAGCAGTGGGGAATCCTCTACCCCCCCCCCTTTTTTCCCTGGGAAATGGGTTGTTATGGAGGGGGAAAGGGTCAACTGGGACAATAGATTGACAGATTCAGACTGATAATCTGACAAATTCTCTTTAATCATTTAGCTGGGGAGAAATAATCTGACAAATTATCTTTAATCATTTAGCTGGGAAGGGCTAATCTGACAAATTCTTTTTAATCATTTAGCTGGGGAGAGATAATCTGACAAATTCTCTTTAATCATTTAGCTGGGGAGAGCTAATGTGACAAATTCTCTTGAATCATTTAGCTGAGGAGAGCTAATGTGACAAATTCTTATGAATCATTTAGCTGGGTAGATATAATCTGACAAATTCTTATGAATCATTTAGCTGGGAAGGACTAATCGAACAAATTCTCTTGAATCATTTAGCTGGGGAGAGCTAATCTGATAAATTCTCTTGAATCATTTAGCTGAGGAGAGCTAATGTGACAAATTCTCTTGAATTATTTAGCTGAGGAGAGCTAATCTGACAAATTCTCTTTAATCATTTGGCTGGGGAGAGCTAATCTGACACATTCTTTTGAATCATTTACCTGGGGAAAGCTAATGTGACAAATTTTCTTGAATCATTTATCTGGGGAGATAAAGGCCTATTCTGGTTCTCTGTGATTTACTAAATACTAACGTGCCAATATGGCACTGGAAAAAATGTATCTGTTGACTTTAAAGGTCAAAAGGAACGACTTATGAATAAAAGTTAGTTACTCTTTCTTTCTCTCTCTCTCTCCCCCTTTCCCTCTCTCTCAGGATCACATTAGACAGATTGATCTGAGAGATTACGATTGTGTTCTGTGATACACTCAGAGAACAATACGCCCAGGCACACTCCTTCTTCCACTGGACAACAACAGAACATCTGGACTCCATAATTCAAGCTTACAACGCAACAGTAACTCAATCGTAGAACAGTCAAGAGTGTGGTTCAAATTCAACAGACGACAAATTTATTGATGCAGGAAGATGTGGATGATGGATATGACGATGGTAGGAAAAACTGCTGTCATACAGCAATGACAAAAAGTGTAACATGAAAAACTTCCCGGGCACGCAATCCGTGCCATAAAAAAAAGAAATATTCTGCCAGCAAGAGCTACAATAACACAGTACTTACTAATGTCTGGAGTGAATAACAACTTCCATAATAACACTTCATCTTCCAGAATAATAAAACACAAACAGTAAGCTCTGGTCCTAGCAAGGACATTACAACATAATTCCTATCATACTATTACAAAGAAAACCTTGTCCTAAAAAGGACAACACAAGCGCTGCCACACTCCACTAGGATATGACTGAATTCACTACAGAACTACTACTGACTTGCTTCTATCACACGATCCTCATACTCCGAATACAGTCATCATAATAATCCTCCAAAATAAGCTCCGAGTTCTTTTATATAACCCGCATTTACTTCACCATCCTTCCAGAACTTTCATTCCGTGCAATTCACATTCACGCATAAAAAAGTAACTGTTCTCAGCTTCACTAAAACACGAGATTCATAACTCATGCCATGAACTTCCGTACCCTGAACTTTCGTTTATAAAACAAACAATTAAAACTGTAATACTAAATTTAGACTGTTAAGTCAACACAGACATTCAAATCGTTGACAATTAAGAAACTTTCCCTTACAAAACTCAATAATCCCGAGAAATTCCGCTACCTGCTCGGAATTACTAGAGCCAAGAAACTTTTCTCTTAGAATCCTGTGCAAAATAACACTAAGTGACTGCAGTTTTGTCTGCTGTTTACAGACAAAGACAGGGGTGGGGTGGGGGGGGGGGGGGGAAGAAGAGGGTTAAGAAGTAACAAAGAAATCTACACATTGTTTAACTCTCAGCTTATAACAGTTAATTGTTTAACTCTCAGCTTATAACAGTTAATTGTTTAACTCTCAGCTTATAACAGTTAATTGTTTAACTCTCAGCTTATAACAGTTAATTGTTTAACTCTCAGCTTATACAGTTAATTGTTTAACTCTCAGCTTATAACAGTTGCTAAATTGTTTAACTCTCAGCTTATAACAGTTAATTGTTTAACTCTCAGCTTATAACAGTTAATTGTTTAACTCTCAGCTTATAACAGTTAATTGTTTAACTCTCAGCTTATAACAGTTAATTGTTTAACTCTCAGCTTATAACAGTTAATTGTTTAACTCTCAGCTTATGACAGTTAATTGTTTAACTCTCAGCTTATAACAGTTAATTGTTTAACTCTCAGCTTATAACAGTTAATTGTTTAACTCTCAGCTTATAACAGTTAATTGTTTAACTCTCAGCTTATAACAGTTAATTGTTTAACTCTCAGCTTATGACAGTTAATTGTTTAACTCTCAGCTTATAACAGTTAATTGTTTAACTCTCAGCTATAACAGTTAATTGTTTAACTCTCAGCTTATAACAGTTATTATGGGGAAAAAAAGAACAGTCAAGAGTGTGGTTCAAATTCAACAGACGACAAATTTATTGATGCAGGAAGATGTGGATGATGGATATGACGATGGTAGGAAAAACTGCTGTCATACAGCAATGACAAAAAGTGTAACATGAAAAACTTCCCGGGCACGCAATCCGTGCCATAAAAAAAAAGAAATATTCTGCCAGCAAGAGCTACAATAACACAGTACTTACTAATGTCTGGAGTGAATAACAACTTCCATAATAACACTTCATCTTCCAGAATAATAAAACACAAACAGTAAGCTCTGGTCCTAGCAAGGACATTACAACATAATTCCTATCATACTATTACAAAGAAAACCTTGTCCTAAAAAGGACAACACAAGCGCTGCCACACTCCACTAGGATATGACTGAATTCACTACAGAACTACTACTGACTTGCTTCTATCACACGATCCTCATACTCCGAATACAGTCATCATAATAATCCTCCAAAATAAGCTCCGAGTTCTTTTATATAACCCGCATTTACTTCACCATCCTTCCAGAACTTTCATTCCGTGCAATTCACATTCACGCATAAAAAAGTAACTGTTCTCAGCTTCACTAAAACACGAGATTCATAACTCATGCCATGAACTTCCGTACCCTGAACTTTCGTTTATAAAACAAACAATTAAAACTGTAATACTAAATTTAGACTGTTAAGTCAACACAGACATTCAAATCGTTGACAATTAAGAAACTTTCCCTTACAAAACTCAATAATCCCGAGAAATTCCGCTACCTGCTCGGAATTACTAGAGCCAAGAAACTTTTCTCTTAGAATCCTGTGCAAAATAACACTAAGTGACTGCAGTTTTGTCTGCTGTTTACAGACAAAGACAGGGGTGGGGTGGGGGGGGGGGAAGAAGAGGGTTAAGAAGTAACAAAGAAATCTACACATTGTTTAACTCTCAGCTTATAACAGTTAATTGTTTAACTCTCAGCTTATAACAGTTAATTGTTTAACTCTCAGCTTATAACAGTTAATTGTTTAACTCTCAGCTTATAACAGTTAATTGTTTAACTCTCAGCTTATAACAGTTAATTGTTTAACTCTCAGCTTATAACAGTTAATTGTTTAACTCTCAGCTTATAACAGTTAATTGTTTAACTCTCAGCTTATAACAGTTAATTGTTTAACTCTCAGCTTATAACAGTTAATTGTTTAACTCTCAGCTTATAACAGTTAATTGTTTAACTCTCAGCTTATAACAGTTAATTGTTTAACTCTCAGCTTATGACAGTTAATTGTTTAACTCTCAGCTTATAACAGTTAATTGTTTAACTCTCAGCTTATAACAGTTAATTGTTTAACTCTCAGCTTATAACAGTTAATTGTTTAACTCTCAGCTTATAACAGTTAATTGTTTAACTCTCAGCTTATGACAGTTAATTGTTTAACTCTCAGCTTATAACAGTTAATTGTTTAACTCTCAGCTTATAACAGTTAATTGTTTAACTCTCAGCTTATAACAGTTATTATGGGGAAAAAAAGAACAGACTGAGGTGGCTCGGGTCGGAGGAGAATAGACAAACAAAGATGGCCGGCACAGAAATGATGGAAGGGGATAGACCAAGAGATAGACCTAGACACCGATGGCGCAAGAAGAAGAAGATATAGGCGCTCTGGGAGTTGACATTTGGCAAGAAAAGATCAAGAACAGAGAAGGACGGAGACGTGTCTTGTCCGCAGCAGTGAGCCCCAGTGACCTGGAAAGATGCTGAATTCAGCAGCTGCTCAAAGAAGAAGAAGAAGAAAAAGAAGTTTGGAAGGGCTGGGAGACATTTTAGGGTTTTATCTAAAAAGGAGGAATTGACAGATTCAGACTTCTGGAATACTGATCTTTCTGCCTTGTCAATCAGTATTCCAACGATCTGAGTTCGTATATCTTTGGTCTCAAGTCCCCCTTCAAAGAAAAAAAAAGTTCTTAACCCCCCCCCCCCCCACCCCTGGTTAAAACTACTCGTGTTAGCTTCTTTCCTTCTATTCAACAAACAAACAAAAAATCGTCTGATATTCCCGTCAAAGAGAAATATGAAAAAAAAATCCCCGCCAAGTATCACTTGTGGTAATCTCTCCCCGCCTTGACATATTCTTGGCAGTAGGAGAATATCAAGTTATTTCGGGGTCATGTCGGTAAGAGAGCTGGAAGAATGCTTCAATCCCCGGCCGGAGTACGTCAAAACTTTCCTGAGAACCCAAAGGTAAATTGGATTGATTCCGCCCTCCAGCAAAGACACTTCAGCAGTTAGTAAACCAGACGTGAGCTCTGATTGGCTGTTATGGAGTGAATAGAAGGTCAGAATAAACTGTTAGCTCTTGACAGGACGGTATCGATCAGACCATGAAAGGGCAACGACTGGAATCGATGTCAGAAAGAAGACAACGGACGTAAAGAGTTCTACAGAAAGTCTACAGGTCTAAAGAAAGTCTAGATACTAATTTCTCCTAATATAAATAAGTTCCCCGGCGTTAAACAGCCCCAGAGGATTATCTATAGCGGAGAAATACCCTGGTCAAGCCGTGTACGCTTAGTTGTTGGAGTGGCCACGTCAGTCAAATATTGTTAGATTCAACCATGAAGAAAGATGCACATTAAAGTGATACTGGTTAATTTGCTGCGAAATTTTCCTGCCCCCAGACTATTTAAATGCGCCATTAAAAATCATGTGTCATGTTTAGTTCTTTCACTATAAATTAATGTTTCATCTTTTGTTATGTTTAATTCTTTTCCTATAAATCAATATTTCATCTTTTGTCATACTTGTTCTTTCCCTATAAATTAATATTTCATCTTTTGTCATAGTTAGTTCTTTCCCTATAAATCAATATTTCATCTTTTGTCATGTTTAGTTCTTTTGCTATAATTCAATATTTCGTCTTTTGTCATGTTTAGTTCTTCTTCTGTGAGTTAATATTTCATTCTGCTTCATGTTTAGTTCTTTTCCCGTAAATTAATACTTCATCTTGCGTCATGTTTAGTTCTTTCCAAATAAATTAATATTTCATCTTTTGTCATGTTTAATTCTTTCCCTATAAATTAATATTTCATCTGTTGTCATGCTTAGTTCTTTCCCTATAAATCAATATTTCATCCTTTGTCATGTTTAGTTCTTTAGCTATAATCAATGTTTCATTCACTGTCATGTTTAGTTTTTTCCCTATAAATCAATATTTCATCCTGTGTCGTGTTTAGTTCTTTCCCTATATATTAGTACTTCATCCTTTGTCATGTTTAGTTCTTTAGCTATAATCAATGTTTCATTCACTGTCATGTTTAGTTCTTTCCCTATAAATCAATATTTCATCCTGTGTCGTGTTTAGTTCTTTCCCTATATATTAGTACTTCATCCTGTGTCATGTTTAGTTCTTTCTCTATAAACTGATAGTACTTCATCCTGATATAATCAGAGCACATGTGGTAACTTGACCATTTTTTCTAAGTTCAGATCATGGATAGCTCAGTCGCGCAATAATTAGTGTATGCGTATGTAACTATACACCGAGCCACTGCAGTAAAGCTGTGATACCAAAATGTATAAACTAGGAAAAAATAGGAACAGCTTTATTACTTAACGACTACAAAGCTGTGACGTTCCGGCGTGAGCCTTAATCATGCAAAAACACACATTACGAAGAAACAGAGAGAGGAGATAAAATATAAATTCACATGAATGTTATGTCTAAAAAAAATCAAATTAAATGAACAGAGCACTTAGCTGTAACTTGTAAGAAGCTGTGGCGTGTCTGACGCTGTGTGTCAGAAATGCGCATGGTGGAGTGTAGAGACTATTTAAATGGAGACTTGGGATGTGTGGTCGGTGGGTCGTAATTGAGGGTGGAGGGTGGGGAAACCGTGAAGAAGAAGAAGAAGAAGAAGAAGAAGAGAAAGAAGAAGAAGAAGAAGAGAGAGAGAGAGAGTGATACAGCGGTAATCTAGCCGGGAGAAGGTGAAATATGTGATTACAGCTGGGGTAGAGGGGTTGTAATGTGATGCTGTGAAGAAGTTCTGAACTCTGTGTAGCAAGTGAGAAAGGAGCGGAACTTGGTGGGGAGGGATTATGATTGTGGAAGAGGAGAATGTTAGGTGTAGCTGAATAACGAGTTCAAAACGTTATAATAAGATAGTTTGAACCTTTTTACAACATCACATTACAACCTTTCTTCCCCTAATATAACCGCATATTTCACCTTCTCCCGGCTAGATTACCATTGTATCACTCTCTCTCCCCTCCATGGTTTCGCCACCCACCACCCTTAGTTACGATCCACCTATCACACATCACAAGTCTCCATTTAAATATCCTCTACACCCCACCATGTGCATTTCTGACACACAGCGTCGGACAAGCCACAGCTTCTTACAAGATTACAGCTGAGTGCTCTATTTAATTTTAAAAAAAATACATTCCTATGAATCTATACTTTATCTCCTCTCTCTATTTCTTCGTCATGTGTGTTTTGTCGAAACGTCACAACTGTGTACTCGTTAAGTAATGAAGCTGTTCTTATCGTTTTTTCCCACATTATACTCATTCACGCAGGAGATGTGGAGCTGTGCTAGGAGAGCAAAATTAAATTTCAAGTTAACCTAAAATTCTAACCCGTACGCCAGGTTTATAACTTTATTTACAAATGTGCCAATCAGTCACAGTGTGAATTTTCTTCAAAAATGGCAACATTTCCACTAAGATAGATAGAGGTGTATGGTGAATTTTTACAAGGTGGCAGAGGGAGTGAGTCAAGTGAGAAAAAATGAATAGAAAGTATGAGAGTAAGATGAGAATGTATAAATGAAAAACATACAACATCCGATATTTCGGCGTGAGCCATTTTCGAGGATTACACACACAAAAGAGACAAATAAAAAACTAAACGAAAAAAACTTATCTTAATGTGACATCCTCCAAAAGTAGGGAACCACAGAAACGTGTGTCCACTAGCTGAGGCATAGAGACCACGCGGGGCCACACAGAGGATACGCCGATAGAGGCAGTCGTAAAGAAGAGGCGGAGAGAGGGCGGGAAACAGGTGGAGAAAGGACAATAGAAACAGCCGCTAGAGGAGAAGGTGTCGGGGGGGGGGAGGGGAAGCAGAGAGATAATGAATGAAGAACATAAACACCTGCAGGGAGAAAGTGAAACTGGTGAATAAGACAAGACCCTATCACAAAAAGGGGGGGGGGGGTGGAAAACTAAAGAAGTTAAAGAAAGCTGAAGACATTGTTGATTCCATCTGGGTGGAGGCAGCCAGCCTGGAAAATAAGACGCTGTTCTAGGACCCTCCGAGATCGTACATCAGCAGAACAAGAGCGGATCGCACTAACAGAAATGTCCTGATGTCCACTGTGGTTGCTAAGGTAAAAATGTTTAGCAACAGGTGTCCAGGCCCTCTTAGAAATATAGTTAAGATGTTGGCGAAAATGATCTCCTAAGCGTAAACCGGTCTCACTTATATACTTCACACCACAACGTTTGCACATAATAGCATAAATAACACTGCGTGAAGTGCAGTCACCATCCCTTTTATTTGTCTCATTTCCACTAAGGTAAGTTTAAAAACAACTTTTATTATTTCTCGGGACAAGGATTAGCATATGGAATAATACGGGGCACGTGTTTTAAAACAGCGAACATTCTGACGTCTCCACCGAAGTTATATGATTTCTGAGACAAATCCTTAAAACACGGGATGGTTGATCCTTTTTAACGTGCTAGTTTATTCTGTCAGATATTCTTCACATCAGTTTATACTGTCAGATATTCTTCACATCATTTTATACTGTCAGATATTCTTCAACGCTAGTTTATACTGTCAGATATTCTTCAGCGCTAGTTCATACTGTCAGATATTCTTCACATCAGTTTATACTGTCAGATATTCTTCACATCAGTTTATACTGTCAGATATTCTTCACATCAGTTTATACTGTCAGATATTCTTCAGCTCTAGTTCATACTGTCAGATATTCTTCAACGCTAGTTCATACTGTCAGATATTCTTCAAAACTAGTTTATATTGTCAGATATTCATCAACGCTAGTTCATACTGTCAGATATTCTTCAACGCTAGTTCACACTATCAGATATATCTTCGACGCTAATTCATACTGTCAGATATTCTTCAACGCTAGTTCATACTATCAGATATTCTTCAACGCTAGTTCATACTGTCAGATATTCTTCAACACTAGTTCATACTATCAGATATTCTTCAACGCTAGTTCATACTATCAGATATTCTTCAACGCTAGTTCATACTATCAGATATTCTTCAACGCTAATTCAGACTGTCAGATATGGAGTTGGGAATGTGGGATGGAGTTCTTACAGGCTTCAGGATGGGAGGAGATATAAAGCATATAGGTGTGGCTGTCGGTGGGCTTGTAAACTCCTCCGTCTTCGCCGCATATGTCAAGATAATTTGGACTCTATAGATCAGTCCAACAAGTTAATAGAATTTTTTCGTCATCGCCACTACCCAGAAAAGGTCATTCGTAAAGCCTTAAACCGTATCCAACTAGTGAGCCGCAAAGAAGTATTCAGGAAAAAGCCTGTTACTCCATCTGACAGAGTTAAGTTAGTACTGCCTTTCTACCCGCACGGTCTTATGGTTAAGAAAATTCTTTATCGTCACCTGCCGACACTCGCGACATTTTCTCTGATCCACCCTTGTTGGCATACAAACGTGAGCCAAACCTTAAGGACATCCTCGTCCACAGCCACTTGAAGCAGAGCCTTACATATGTTCGCACCAGAAAATGTAACCGCCCCGCTGCGTTACCTGCCCTGTAGTCTGGGAAACGAAAACAATCACCTTTCCCAAAACTATCCTCACTCTTCATGAGGGATTCACATGCGAGTCCCATAATGTGATATATGTCATCGTTTGCAAAAGATGCAGGATAACATATATTGGTGAGGCTGGCCTCAGATTAGGGGACCGCATGCAAAAACATCTGTACGACATCGCCCAGCATGCTTCGAAACCAGTCCCAAATCATTTCAATGGCCCCAACTACAGAGGCAAATCTGATTTTCTGGTAACAGCCATCAAACAATGTCACGCAGATGACACAAGCCGCCTGGCACTTGAGAACCGCTGCATTCAAAATTATGGGACGCTGGAACCACATGGGTTAAACTTGCTGTTTAGCTACACGTAACATTCTCTTCAATCATTGTAGTACCTCTCCACTAAGTCTACCCCTTCTTACTTTTCAAACTTCCTCACAGCATCACTCTGCAACCCCTCTTCCCCAATCATCTGTTTCAACTTCTCCTAGCTAGGTCAATATTGCATCACACACTCTCTCCCCTCCCCGGTTCCCCATCCACCACCCCCAGTTACAACCCACCGACCACATATCACAGGTCTCTATTTGCAGTGCTTCGTGTATAGTTGTATACTTATACACTAATTATTGTGTTACTAGCAGTATGTACACCTGAAAATAAACATAATCTACTAGCAGTATGTACACTTGAAACAAACATAATCTACTAGCTGTATGTACACCAAGCTTTGAATGCTACTAAAATCAAACATTCTCCACTACAGGTAACATAGCAGTGACGTTTCACAGATTTCTCAGCACAACTAAACCAACAAAGCTACTCCCAACTTTCACAGATTTCTCAGCACAACTAAACCAACAAAGCTACTCCCAACTTTCACAGATTTCTCAGCACAACTAAACCAACAAAGCTACTCCCAACTTTCACAGATTTCTCAGCACTACTAAACTAACAAAGCTACTCCCAACTTTCACAGATTTCTCAGCACAACTAAACCACAAAGCTACTCCCAACTTTCACAGATTTCTCAGCACAACTAAACCAACAAAGCTACTCCCAACTTTCACAGATTTCTCAGCACTACTAAACTAACAAAGCTACTCCCAACTTTCACAGATTTCTCAGCACAACTAAACTAACAAAGCTACTCCCAACTTTCACAGATTTCTCAGCACTACTAAACTAACAAAGCTACTCCCAACTTTCACAGATTTCTCAGCACAACTAAACCAACAAAACTGATGACAACTGACAACACAAACAAGGCAGCTGATATATCTATCAATGAGGAAAAACTGGAAGAAGTAGAGATTTTTTCATACCTTGGATCACTGCTAACTAATAATGGAGATACAATGAGGGAAATTAAAAGGAGGACATCTATCGCTCTTCAGAAAGTAAAACAGCTAAAGAATCTGTGAAGAGGAACAGACAGAACTACAAAAATAAGATTTTTAAGGGTATACATTTTTCCCATCGCAACATATGCATGTGAGACCTGGACACTTAACAAAACAGCTGAGAAACACATAAATGCTTCTTTGAATGTAAATGCTACAGAAGAGTTCTTCAAATATCATGGACACAAAAAATAGAACAAATATATCCATACTACAAGAACTTAATATTGAAGAAGGCTGGCTAGTAAAGAGTATTAAACAGAGAAAACTTAAATATTTTGGACACGTTAAACGTCATGAAAATCTAGAGAAAACCTTCTTGAAAGGGTACATAATGGGAAAAAGAAAGAGAGGAAGACCAATGCGAAGATGGCTGCAAGACATCGTTGATGATCTGCAAATGGATGCATCAGCAGCAGGCAATCTTGCTCACAACCGAGAGGCCTACAGGAGTGCTGTTAGGGAGGCAGAGTTCTGCAAGGGACATGCAAATGAATGAATGAAGTAAACCAACGAAGCTACTCCCCACTTTCACAGATTTCTCAGCACAACTAAACCAACAAAGCTACTCCCAACTTTCACAGATTTCTCAGCACAACTAAACCAACAAAGCTACTCCCCACTTTCACAGATTTCTCAGCACAACTAAACCAACAAAGCTACTCCCAACTTTCACAGATTTCTCAGCACAACTAAACCAACAAAGCTACTCCCCAGATAAAGATCGTAACTTCCTGCTTTAAAACCGCCTGAATGGCATTTACACAGAAAACATGCATAGCTTGACCTTCAGTTTTCCTACTCTAAAATTACTTTCTTCTGTTTAGATAACTATTTTATCTATTCACCGCTCCTTATTTTCTGATCGGGAGTAACTTCAAAGAAGTTGTTGGCGTCACTAGCTCAGCGTCATCCAACAGACTTTGTGTACCAGCTGGGGTGAATCCAGTACTTTCTTTGCGCAATGTTGGGTGGAGCTTCTACCCTGTTCATAAGACAGGTTCAGATACCATAGCTTCCTTTATGAAGTTTATATGGTGGGCTACTTATCCCGTCATTATGGTTAGGACAGTTATCCTTACACTGGCGACAAATAAAGCGATGCTTTCGTTTGCTTTACAATGTACGATGTGTGTATAGATATTAAAACGAGTCTTGTGTGCGTGCGTGCTCTGATCTTGACGTTTAGCATAATATAACGTTTTACTTCTATTTCGTCAGTCCTATGTAGAGAAAGGGTGTAACAGCTTATCTTTGTTTATAACGTTTGCGTGTGTGTATATTGTTTGTTAGAAATGATTTACTGTCATCTTCTATTGTACCCGGCGTTGCTCGGGATGAAAGATCCCCCCCCCCCCCTCTGCGGTAAAAACTGTAATCTTTTATTTCTGAAATCATATCAGCGTGATATAAAAGAAGCGAAAGAGATTTCAAAAATAATGCATTTTGATCTTATTCAGTATCACAAAGAGGAAAATAAAAGAGTAACGAAATAAACACAGGGAGTGAAATGCAAATGCTGTTAGTGAGCTAAGAGAACGATGTAGCCTTAAGCCCGTGTTTCCTCTTTCACTTTCTTGTCCAGCATTTACTCTTATGAGGGTCTCTTCTGTTAAGACTTAGCCTGGAAATTTTAGGGGACTCTGCGCAGAGTTCTGTAATTTGATTGCGGATTAGGCTGTTCAGCCCACATACAGCGTCACGGATTTGGAGGTACAACAGCAGTTGTAGAATATCCTTCGACAGTTTCAGATTTGGTAAGGCTGAAGTCAACACACTTCATTAGACGACTGAACATTGTTCAATGATGAACAAGATGACGACGAATCTTCCAATGCAGTTTGAGAATCATCATCATGTGTTATCCTTGGAGGCGTCGGTGACCTAGTTTTTGCACACTTTCCTATCTTTCATGTTTTCTATCAGTTCTACTTGATACTGTCCACAGAGGGACGGGACCATTTCTATATATAGAATACTGACAACTCCTTGATATCCACAGGGAAATATCTGCACTAGAGATGTTCAGTAATCGGGTTTTTTTAGGAACCTAATCTTTTGTGTACCCGTTTAGCAAGTATTCACCACACCGGTTTCTGGAATCAATTTCTCGAGTTATTGACCTTGGTAAATGTGAGCGATGATCTGTATATAAGACAACTGACAATTCCCCATGCTGTTTCTCATGTCTTCACACAGATCTTTGAGTCAGTATTTACACATTAAAGTAAAGCACATCGAACCCGCAGTGAGGGAAGTAAATCTAGAAACAGTAATTCAAGAAAAAACACATTTACAGGCTTAAAACAACGACAATTTTATGACGGGGCTGTCATATGTTCATCATTGTTAGTAAATAAAATGAGGACATTTAATGACTGCATGGTACAGAAATATATGGCTACTGTGGTTAAAAGGTTCAAAAGTTAATACCGGATTTTAAAAAAGGTCAAATGTTTATTATAACAGGAAGGAGAGTCGGTTTGGGGAAGGCAGCCACTACTGTTGTGATGCGACGTCCTTCAAACAAAATCTCCCGTCATCTGACGCCATTCCGACCTAAGTGCTGTCCGTCAGAGAACGGTTCTACTCGTATTTGAAACTGGTTTGGTTTCTACTTTCTAAAGCGGTCCCAAATTGATATTACTCTGTATCAGGAATCGGTTTGTAAGAACCGGATACCCGCTTTTACCGTAAGAATCGAAAGAATCGGTTCCTAATTCGGTTCCAGTTCAGCTCAGGTCTGCGCCAACAACAGCGAGTGTTAACTACCACACGATCGTTAACTGTTAGACATTTTGTTTCGTCATGGCGTCTGTGTGTTCATGCTAAGTGTGATATTCGATTACCAAAGACGAATATAAGCTGCGGTGCGTGCTGTGTACGGGCAGCGTTCCTTCGCCGAATCCATTAATCGAGTAAGTCACGCTACAAGGCTCGTTGTTACAACCTAGAGCTAGCCAAGAATCCTATCTTCTCGTGTTGTTTCACTGGGAGACCCAGTCGCTACCTAATATAGTCATAAAGGAAAGTGAAACAAGGGACACAATCTTAATCGCTACCTAATACAGTCATAAAGGAAAGTGAGACAAGGGACACAATCTTAATCGCTACCTAATACAGTCATAAAGGAAAGTGAGACAAGGGACACAATCTTAATCGCTACCTAATACAATCATAAAGGAAAGTGAGACAAGGGACACAATCTTAATCGCTACCTAATACAGTCATAAAGGAAAGTGAGACAAGAGACACAATCTTAATCACTACCTAATACAGTCATAAAGGAAAGTGAGACAAGGGACACAATCTTAATCACTACCTAATACTCTCATAAAGGAAAGTGAGACAAGGGACACAATCTTAATCACTACCTAATACTCTCATAAAGGAAAGTGAGACAAGGGACACAATCTTAATCGCTACCTAATACTCTCATAAAGGAAAGTGAGACAAGAGACACAATCTTAACATAAAGAAGACTATCACGATGGTCACCTCAAAAGTCAGGACTCTCCGAGTGAACAAAGCAAGCACGCAAAAGGCACACAATTAAACCAAACTGACAGTTTTAAGTACTTACGCACCTTGCTAACGTCAGATGGAAGATGTATCACCGAATTGCAGGATTGCGCAAGCCAAGAAAAAGAACCGAAATCCGTACTTTCCATTAAGTCTCTGTCACTGAGAGTCAGGAAGAGAGTATTACATTGATGTTCTATGGATGCGAAGCCTGGTCGGTCAGCAGGGAGATACAAAGATGCCTAGAATCAGCTGAAACGTGGCTCATAAGAAGAGTTCTGAAGGTACCATGGACAGCAAGAAAATCAAACTAGAAAGTTCTGATAGAAGCGCGCGCGCACACACAAACAAACAAGGAAACTTACAACGAAGACACTCCAGATTTGTTGGGGATGTATAGAGGAGATCTAAAACACCTAATAACAACAGGGAAGATGGAGGGTAGAAGAGGCAGAGGGAAACAGACAGAAAAGATGTTTGATGGTTTTGGCATCCTGGCACGGGAAATGCTCAGTGACGAGCCTGCTGAGATGTACAAGTCTTCGGGGGTTATGGAAGGACATGATATCTTACACATGTTGGAGGTGTGAGAGAGAGAGAGAGAGAGAGAAAGAAAATGAGAGAGAGAGAATTTCCGATCAAAGACTTCTTGTAACTTCAACCTTGGTGGAGTAGCACAGACTGACACCATTACAAAGACTACTCCATAGATAAGAAAAACTATGACTGTATTTGGTCAAGAGTATCGACTCCTTGATATGACTCTAAACTTTTGTCTAGAGTTAGGTCCATGTTTGTTTTCTCTGTCAAAGTTCGCGATTTCCAAGTCGGTCTTTGCATGTGGAAAGTAAATGAAAAAGGAGAAAGATTTTGACTGTTGAGTGAGAAGGTAGTGTAGTCCGGCCTATGTTGAGGAATGTAGTCATGTTAAGTATGTGATAGTTGTTAGTCAGCTTGAATTATTATGGTGCTATCCTAGTAACTTGGCTAGATAGCAGCCCGGAATTACTCGTGTTGGAGTACGCATGTTTCGGAGAAATCGTTTCAATATATTTTCCTCGTCAGCCATCACCATCATCATCATCACGTTCACGCAATAAATCGGATGTGAGTGCCAAGATAATACAGTCTTGATAGATATATCCAATGTGCCAGTGTGTGATCGTCCTGGGTGTCCTGTAAAGAGCATATCATTGTGTTTCCTCGTCTTCTGTCTGTACAATCGTATTGTAGACAGCACAAAAGACATCCAACAGCATACAGGCAGAAGCAGTATAATATAAGTCAACTGATAGAAGAAACACGCCCTTGTTGTGTGTCATCAACAAAACCATTTAAAAACATTGTAAACAAAAATTACTTGAATGAATTTTTGGTGGCAAAGATAAGACAGGTTTTAAAATTGGCTCTCTCAATGACAGATTTCTGCTGACTTTGGCCGTGAGATTTTACTGACAGACATGAGATTGGCAATGAGATTCAACTAACAAACATGAGTTTCACTGTGAGATTCTACTAACAAACATGAGACTGTACATGAGATTCAACTGACAAACATGAGTTTGACTGTGAGATTCTACTGATATACATGAGATTGGCCATGAGATTCTACTAACAAACGTGAGACTATACATGAGATTCAACTGACAAACATGAGTTTAACTGTGAGATTCTACTGACACACATGAGACTGTACATGAGATTCAGCTGACAAACATGAGTTTGACTGTGAGATTCTACTGACAGACATGAGACTTTGAGATTCTACCGACAAACATGATAGATGATTCGCTTTCATGAAAATCTCAAAATACAGGTGAAATTTCATAAGCAATTATACCAAGGTAAAAAAAAAACCGCACACACAAACACATAAAACAGGAAAGGAGGTACATTTTTTTATAAACTCTGGGAAAAAAAATCTAGTTATGAACGTTCATCTTGGCGCCGTTACCCGTCTTGGTGGCCATGCTTAAAGATGGAATATAAACCTTAAAATCGAGTAGAGCACTAATACCGAGATTACATTTTTTGTTTGTTTTGGTTTTTGTGTGTGTAGGCAGCATGGCTTACGTCCAAAGACTACAGTGCTAAAATAACATTATATATACATTAGGGTCCCACGATTCAGAGTGCCATCATTCTACACCACCACCCCCCCTTCCCCCTTCCTTCTCGTGCTGATACAAATAACAAGGATATTGCTTATGTTTTTACTTTGCTGGAGAAGTAGGGCTCAGCGTGGTATCCGTGGCTGGCTGGCAGTCTATGAAGAAGCCAACTTCTAGAGTATGTTTTGGGGCCCCTAAGAAAGTTATGATTACCTTCTTCTAACACTGACACATCACGTGATTAATATCAACAGCACGGAACTTGAGCTTGTCGTTCTAGGAAGAGCAAAGAGTTAGCAGCAGTTGAAGGGGCTCAAGAGTAGTGCTAAGGCTAAGATTTACAGGTGCCTAGAACTTGAATACACAGGGTAACTCTAGAATTTGTAGACGACTTCAAAACTATGAGGAGCTGAAATAGAACACCTTCGAATGGTTAATGTGAATTTTTTAATCCTTGTTTTCCTATAGTTTTTCCGCATTTATTTAAAGTTAGAGAAGTTAGGTTATTGAGATCAGAGAAATAACGTAAGCTCTTTCCGTAGTTAACCCTCTGTGTAGCGTTCTCCTGGGTGTACCTTCTGGGAAACCTCACATTATATGTTACGTTTCCTATATTCTTATTTTTACAACAGCCTCCAAGCCACAGTAGAAACAGTACCCAAATATGATATCCTACTAATGTTGGGCGATTCAATGCAAAAGTAGGCGAGGGAAATGAAGATAGAAGAAGAATCAATGGAAGTAAAGGAATCGGAGAAATAAACGGAGATGGAGAAAGACTGTGCAGTTTCTGTGAAGAAAACATGATGACCATCGGAGGGACAATTTTCCAACATAAAAACATCCATAAAGTGACTTGGAGGTCCCCAGATAAAACCACAGAAAACCAAATCGATCACATACTAATAAACATTATAATAGAAGATGTGAAAGCAAGGAAAGGAGCAGATGTAGGAAGTGATCATAACTTTCAGGTAGCAAAAATAAATTAAGGTAGCCAAAAATCGGAGAACACAAAAAGACACGTTTTGATACAACAAAACTGAAAGACCAGCAAACAAGGAATGAATTCTCAATAGTACTTAAGAACCGCTTCAGTGTCCTAAAAGACGAAGCAGAAATGTCCATACTAGAGTTCAATAAAACACTACAGGAAACAGCAAAAGAGGTGCTGGGAAATCGGAAACGGAGAGAATAGAAATAGATAAGCAAGACCACAGGGGAGAAGATAGAGCAAATAAAAGAAATCAAGAAAAATTTACTGAGCATCAAATCACAAAGGCTAAAAGAACAAGTTTTAAGTAATTATACACAAAAAGACAAAGAAGTAAAGGAATCATGCCGTCAAGGTAAACGTCGCTACTAATACAACTTAGCAGAAGCAGCAGAGAAAGCAGCATACGCAAATGACATGAAAACCATATACAAAATCACAAAGCAGATGACAGGTAACTTCAGCACAAGATGTGAGGGACAACTGATTAGTGGAGAAAGAGAAAAAATTGAAAGATGGAGGGAACACTTTAACACCTTACTAAACAGAACACAAGCAGCACAAACAATAGACATACCTGAAGCGAAAACGGAACTAAACATCTATACAGGACCAGTAACAATAAGTGAAGTAAAGGAGGCAATAAGGAAGCTAAAATTAGACAGGGCACCAGGTGAAGATGAAGTGACTGCTGAGATGTTGAAAGCAGAAGAAACAGAAACACCAAAACAATTCTGCCGGATACTACAACAAATTTGGGATCTAGAAAAATCTCCAGAGGAGTGGAAAACTGGCCTTATAGTAAAACTACCAAAGAAGGGTGACCTTTTGGCCAAACACCATAAGAAATAACATCTTGTTGGCAGAAATGCAGATGAAACCACTGACAGCAATTATTGAGGAAAGACGCTGGCGATTGTTGGGACATGTGCTCCGAATGACTGACAACTCACTACCAAAAATAGCACTAAGACAGGGAACAGAAGTAAGGGTAGACCAAAAGAGACATGGAGAAGAACAACAGAGAGGATATTGAGCAATAGAGGGCTCACCTGGGCAAGAGCGGAAAAAAAGGCAAAGGACAGGTATTTGTGGAAAAGCCTTGCTGAAGGCCCATGTGCCATGGGTACTTAAGGTTGAGAGAGAGAGAGAGAGAGAGAGAGAGAGAGAGAGAGATCTATATCTTTCTCGTCTTGCAACAACAGGTCCAGTTCTATGTTCAGGTATACATGTGTATGTGTGTGTGTGAGTAAAAGCCAAGGTCAGTCAACTTTGCCTTCAACACAAACGAAAGATACTGGATTAAACTCCGTAAGACTTGGCGCATCAGATCATTTTGACGTGGAAGAGAGTTTAGCCTGCTTTGCTAGCGAGATTAGATGTGGGCTCAGGTTTACATAATTCTACTTTGTTTTTTGGCATTCATCTTCTCATTTCAATGAGGTCTGAATGGTCTTCGTGATCTGTGCCAATTTTGAGCTAACTGGCCGTGCTTTGGACCAGTGGTTCTCAACTGATGTTCCGCAGACCCTGCCGTCGGTGTCCGTGACAAAAATTGACGGTCTCTTTTTTCTTGAATTTCACAGTGAAATGTTTAACAAGTGATGTTTCAGTGAATCCTGTGTGCAGGAAAGTATTGATGTTAGTCTACTGTAGCGTTTACTCGTTAAAGGTTACCAATGTTAGTCTACTGTAGCGTTTACTCGTTAAAGGTTACCAATGTTAGTCTACTGTAGCGTTTACTCGTTAAAGGTTACCGATGTTAGTCTCTTGTAGCGTTTACTCGTTAAAGGTTACCGATGTTAGTCTACTGTAGCGTTTACTCGTTAAAGGTTACCGATGTTAGTCTACTGTAGCGTTTACTCGTTAAAGGTTACCGATGTTAGTCTACTGTAGTGTTTACTCGTTAAAGGTTACCGATGTTAGTCTTTTGTAGCGTTTACTCGTTAAAGGTTACCGATGTTAGTCTCTTGTAGCGTTTACTCGTTAAAGGTTACCGATGTTAGTCTACTGTAGCTTTTTACTCGTTAAAGGTTACCGATGTTAGTCTCTTGTAGCGTTTACTCGTTAAAGGTTACCGATGTTAGTCTTTTGTAGCGTTTACTCTTTAACGGTTACCGATGTTAGTCTATTGTAGCGTTTACTCTTTAAAGGTTACCGATGTTAGTCTTTTGTAGCGTTTACTCGTTAAAGGTTACCAATGTTAGTCTTTTGTAGCGTTTACTCTTTAAAGGTTACCGAAGTTAGTCTACTGTAGCGTTTACTCGTTAAAGGTTACCCATATTTCCTGAAAAAAAAAATCCTTTTGCACATAAGCCGCATAGCTACCATACATATATTAAGCTTTTCCGAAGTATAGAGGTCCATGGTCTGGAGTTTGAAACAGCAAGGGGTCCGTAGTCTGGAGTTTGAAACAGCAAGGGGTCCGTGGTTTGGAGTTTGAAACAGCAAGGGGTCCGTGGTTTGGAGTTTGAAACAGCAAAGGGTCCGCGGGAACCACTGCTTCAGACTACAGCGCCACTCTTTTGTTGCAGCATCATTCACTTGGAAATGTTAAAGATCAAGTTTAAAACAAAAATACAGCAAAATGATTCCAACTTTTCCTGACTAATCTTCACAATCTCATCAGGCCGTGTGCAGAATGTTAAAGAATAGCAGCCAAAATTGCTTGAAAAGTGGAAATAAAAATATTATCTGGCAAACCAACCTCGATTAAAAAATAACACTTGCTGGATTATGTTTCCAGAAGGTGAAGCGAATCAAAGTCTGAATCTTATGTCCTTTTCTTTTATTCATCAGTTCATAGTAGACATGAATAAGAAGATCGAAAATGAATATTTGAATGAATATATTCCATTATTCATGAGTGATATTAGTTTTTTTTCTAATAATTAAGACTATTTTGTGTCACGTGACACCTCAGTGACATCCTCAAAGAAAAGACACGCGCTTTGTGAAGTGTCTTATTATCAGAAGCGCAAAAAAAAAAAAAAATGAAGAGAAATGCGTCCCATAAATGGCAGAAAGAGGTTTTTCGTCCCAGTGGATACAGCAATCAAGTACTTCAGCAGTGAGTTCAAGTGTTCGAGTTCAGGGATTCTTTCGTGATTTTTAAATTTTTTTTATTTTTATATTTTCGTGGTTGCATGATCGATTGCTCAGTAGATATCTTCTCTATTTTCCGGATGTTCAGTTAACATCTCTATTTTCCGGATGTTCAGTTAACATCTCTATTTTCCGGATGTTCAGTTAACATCCTCTCTTGTGATTTCTCTTTCTCTCACGTCTCACTAAAGTGCTTTGTCTACGATTTTTTCCAGGCCTAATCCTACAAAACTGTGTTCTCTTACTTTGCCGTACGAAAGCCTGGTTGTTTCCTATTTTAAAAAAAAATTGTTCCTGAAACTATTCTCCTGTTGTCCATTGCGTGAAAACGAAACAGGCTTACAGAAATGCAATATGCCATGGGTTACTGGTAGACAACACATGTGTCTCTTAAAATCCGTCTCGTTTTAAGCAGGTTAAGACAGGTTAAGACAGGTTAAGCAGGTTAAGACAGGTTAAGACAGGTTAAGCAGGTTAAGACAGGTTAAGACAGGTTAAGACATGTTAAGACAGGTTAAGACAGGTCAGCGGAAGACGCAGAGTCAACTTCGTTCATCGTCATCAAATCCTGGCTAAAAGTTGATCCCCAGCTCTACGGCCTGTGCTGTGACCATCAAATCCTTAAAGGAATGGTACGCATCAAGATAACAGTTTTCAGTATTAGGTTCTCGGTATCACAGTGAGTGGGATACTTCCATAATGGCTCCACCTCTTATGCTAGTAAATATCACACAGAATGTTAATCGACGGTCGCTAGATGAGTCCATGATGATGAGCTACCCAGAAAGGGCGCCATTTTAGGAACTACAACAGTCCAAATGCGAAACTAGTCAGCATCGCTCTCAGCACTAACTCCGTAGCAAAGCTCCAAGCCAAACCAGGACACACAAAGACCACCACAGTTCACCACTGGCCGCGTAGACATAACTAAGAAACCACTGATGCTGTTTATGCGAAGTTCACAGCTTACAGTAGTGCCATAGCACTAAGCTCAGTGGCTCGGCGCACAGGACCGACCTCCGTCTTGAAAGCAATGATGACACTTTCTCATTTAACACTTCCGTGAGCTCCTGTCTGCATCACACTCTGCGAAGAGCCAACACGGGACATCCGGCAGCGCAGAAATCCAGCGCCACATGGAATATCACAACAATTAAAGTGTTGCTTATGAGAGCGTGAAACTGTCACATGCGACCTACCGCCATTGCTGGAGTCCTCATTAAGCTAACAAGACACCAGAAATAATGCAAGGGGTCCGTAGTCTGGAGTTTGAAACAGCAAGGGGTCCGTGGTTTGGAGTTTGAAACTGCAAGGGGTCCGTGGTTTGGAGTTTGAAACAGCAAAGGGTCCGCGGGAACCACTGCTTCAGACTACAGCGCCACTCTTTTGTTGCAGCATCATTCACTTGGAAATGTTAAAGATCAAGTTTAAAACAAAAATACAGCAAAATGATTCCAACTTTTCCTGACTAATCTTCACAATCTCATCAGGCCGTGTGCAGAATGTTAAAGAATAGCAGCCAAAATTGCTTGAAAAGTGGAAATAAAAATATTATCTGGCAAACCAACCTCGATTAAAAAATAACACTTGCTGGATTATGTTTCCAGAAGGTGAAGCGAATCAAAGTCTGAATCTTATGTCCTTTTCTTTTATTCATCAGTTCATAGTAGACATGAATAAGAAGATCGAAAATGAATATTTGAATGAATATATTCCATTATTCATGAGTGATATTAGTTTTTTTTCTAATAATTAAGACTATTTTGTGTCACGTGACACCTCAGTGACATCCTCAAAGAAAAGACACGCGCTTTGTGAAGTGTCTTATTATCAGAAGCGCAAAAAAAAAAAATGAAGAGAAATGCGTCCCATAAATGGCAGAAAGAGGTTTTTCGTCCCAGTGGATACAGCAATCAAGTACTTCAGCAGTGAGTTCAAGTGTTCGAGTTCAGGGATTCTTTCGTGATTTTTAAATTTTTTTTATTTTTATATTTTCGTGGTTGCATGATCGATTGCTCAGTAGATATCTTCTCTATTTTCCGGATGTTCAGTTAACATCTCTATTTTCCAGATGTTCAGTTAACATCTCTATTTTCCGGATGTTCAGTTAACATCTCTATTTTCCGGATGTTCAGTTAACATCTCTATTTTCCGGATGTTCAGTTAACATCTCTATTTTCCGGATGTTCAGTTAACATCTCTATTTTCCGGATGTTCAGTTAACATCCTCTCTTGTGATTTCTCTTTCTCTCACGTCTCACTAAAGTGCTTTGTCTACGATTTTTTCCAGGCCTAATCCTACAAAACTGTGTTCTCTTACTTTGCCGTACGAAAGCCTGGTTGTTTCCTATTTTAAAAAAAAATTGTTCCTGAAACTATTCTCCTGTTGTCCATTGCGTGAAAACGAAACAGGCTTACAGAAATGCAATATGCCATGGGTTACTGGTAGACAACACATGTGTCTCTTAAAATCCGTCTCGTTTTAAGCAGGTTAAGACAGGTTAAGACAGGTTAAGCAGGTTAAGACAGGTTAAGCAGGTTAAGACAGGTTAAGACAGGTTAAGACATGTTAAGACAGGTTAAGACAGGTCAGCGGAAGACGCAGAGTCAACTTCGTTCATCGTCATCAAATCCTGGCTAAAAGTTGATCCCCAGCTCTACGGCCTGTGCTGTGACCATCAAATCCTTAAAGGAATGGTACGCATCAAGATAACAGTTTTCAGTATTAGGTTCTCGGTATCACAGTGAGTGGGATACTTCCATAATGGCTCCACCTCTTATGCTAGTAAATATCACACAGAATGTTAATCGACGGTCGCTAGATGAGTCCATGATGATGAGCTACCCAGAAAGGGCGCCATTTTAGGAACTACAACAGTCCAAATGCGAAACTAGTCAGCATCGCTCTCAGCACTAACTCCGTAGCAAAGCTCCAAGCCAAACCAGGACACACAAAGACCACCACAGTTCACCACTGGCCGCGTAGACATAACTAAGAAACCACTGATGCTGTTTATGCGAAGTTCACAGCTTACAGTAGTGCCATAGCACTAAGCTCAGTGGCTCGGCGCACAGGACCGACCTCCGTCTTGAAAGCAATGATGACACTTTCTCATTTAACACTTCCGTGAGCTCCTGTCTGCATCACACTCTGCGAAGAGCCAACACGGGACATCCGGCAGCGCAGAAATCCAGCGCCACATGGAATATCACAACAATTAAAGTGTTGCTTATGAGAGCGTGAAACTGTCACATGCGACCTACCGCCATTGCTGGAGTCCTCATTAAGCTAACAAGACACCAGAAATAATCGGCTCCGCGCCTGAAACTGTATTCAGCAAATTCACTCAGAAAAAGTTCCGTCAGAAATATTGAAATGTTACAAACCGACGAAGAAGAAGATAATCAACATTAATTGGCTCACGCTCAAACAGCTGTCTTTACGGACGGCTCGGTGCTGCCAGACAAAGAATGGCTGGGAGGTTTCGTTGTCTGTAGGCGAGGCAGACTCTTGACACAGAATACAGGGACCTCCTGCAGGACAGCATCGAGCATCCGGGTGGAGGTTGAGGCAGTGACCAAGGCTCTGTCTAGGCTAGTTCTGCAGGATGGGGCGCACGGTGTGGTAGTGCTGGTTGACTTTCGAAAGCTTCGCAAAATTGAGAGGGTTCTGCTACGTTAGGGGTGGGATCGGCTTTTTAGGAAATCCCGTGTCACCAGACTGATGGGATCGGCTTTTTAGGAAATCCCGTGTCACCAGACTGATGGGATAGGCTTTTTAGGAAATCCCGTGTCACCAGACTGATGGGATAGGCTTTTTAGGAAATCCCGTGTCACCAGACTGATGGGATCGGCTTTTGAATATTTGAATGACTATATTCCATTATTCATGAGTGATATTAGTTTTTTTTCTAATAATTAAGACTATTTTGTGTCACGTGACACCTCAGTGACATCCTCAAAGAAAAGACACGCGCTGTGTGAAGTGTCTTATTATCAGAAGCGCAAAAAAAAAAAATGAAGAGAAATGCGTCCCATAAATGGCAGAAAGAGGTTTTTCGTCCCAGTGGATACAGCAATCAAGTACTTCAGCAGTGGGTTCAAGTGTTCGAGTTCAGGGTTTCGTTCGTGATTTTTTTGTTTTGTTTTTTGATTTTTATATTTTCGTGGTTGCATGATCGATTGCTCAGTTTCTTCTCTATTTTCCGGATGTTCAGTTAACATCTCTATTTTCCAGATGTTCAGTTAACATCTCTATTTTCCGGATGTTCAGTTAACATCTCTATTTTCCGGATGTTCAGTTAACATCTCTATTTTCCGGATGTTCAGTTAACATCTCTATTTTCCGGATGTTCAGTTAACATCTCTATTTTCCGGATGTTCAGTTAACATCCTCTCTTGTGATTTTTCTTTCTCTCACGTCTCATTAAAGTGCATTGTCTACGATTTTTTCCAGGCCTAAGCCTACAAAACTGTGTTCTCTTACTTTGCCGTACGAAAGCCTGGTTGTTTCCTATTTAAAAAAAAATTGTTCCTGAAACTATTCTCCTGTTGTCCATTGCGTGAAAACGAAACAGGCTTACAGAAATGCAATATGCCATGGGTTCCTGGTAGACAACACATGTGTCTCTTAAAATCCGTCTCGTTTTAAGCAGGTTAAGACAGGTTAAGCAGGTTAAGACAAGTTAAGCAGGTTAAGACAGGTTAAGATAGGTTAAGACAGGTTAAGACAGGTTAAGACAGCGGAAGACGCAGAGTCAACTTCGTTCATCGTCATCAAATCCTGGCTAAAAGTTGATTCCCAGCTCTACGGCCTCCGCTGTGACCATCAAATCCTGACTAAAAGTTGATCCCCAGCTCTACGGCCTGTGCTGTGACCATCAAATCCTGGCTAAAACTTGATCCCCAGCTCTACGGCCTCCGCTGTGACCATCAAATCCTTAAAGGAATGGTACACATCAAGATAACAGTTTTCAGTATTAGGTTCTCGGTATCACAGTGAGTGGGATACTTCCATAATGGCTCCACCTTTTATGCTAGTAAATATCACACAGAATGTTAATCGACGGTCGCTAGATGAGTCCATGATGATGAGCCACCCAGTAAGGGCGCCATTTTAGGAACTACAACAGTCCAAATGCGAAACTAGTCAGCCTCGCTCTCAGCACTAACTCCGTAGCAAAGCGCCAAGCCAAACCAGGACACACAAAGACCACCACAGTTCACCACTGGCCGCGTAGACATAACTAAGAAACCACTGATGCTGTTTATGCGAAGTTCACAGCTTACGGTGGTGCCATAGCACTAAGTTCAGTAGCTCGGCGCACAGGACCGACCTCAGTCTTGACAGCAATGATGACACTTTCTCATTTAACACTTCCGTGAGCTCCTGTCTGCATCACACTCTGCGAAGAGCCACTACGGGACATCCGGCAGCGCAGAAATCCAGCACCACATGGAATATCACAACAATTAAAATGTTGCTTATGAGAGCGTGAAATTGTCACATGCGACCTACCGCCATTGCTGGAGTCCTCATTAAGCTAACAAGACACCAGAAATAATCGGCTCCGCGCCTGAAACTGTATTCACCAGATTCACTCAGAAAAAGTTCCGTCAGAAATGTTTAAATGTTACAAACCGACGAAGAAGAAGATAATCAACATTAATTGGCTCACGCTCAAACAGCTGTCTTTACGGACGGCTCGGTGGTGCCAGACAAAGAATGGCTGGGAGGCTTCGTTGTCTGTAGGCGAGGCAGACTCTTGACATAGAATACAGGGACCTCCTGCAGGACAGCATCGAGCATCCGGGTGGAGGTTGAGGCAGTGACCAAGGCTCTGTCTAGGCTAGTTCTGCAGGATGGGGCGCACGGTGTGGTAGTGCTGGTTGACTTTCGAAAGCTTCGCAAAATTGAGAGGGTTCTGCTACGTCAGGGGTGGGATCGGCTTTTTAGGAAATCCCGTGTCACCAGACTGATGGGATAGGCTTTTTAGGAAATCCCGTGTCACCAGACTGATGGGATAGGCTTTTTAGGAAATCCCGTGTCACCAGACTGATGGGATCGGCTCTGGAGGAAATCCCGTGTCACCAGACTGATGGGATCGGCTCTGGAGGAAATCCCGTGTCACCAGACTGATGGGATAGGCTTTTAAGGAAATCCCGTGTCACCAGACTGATGGGATCGGCTCTGGAGGAAATCCCGTGTCACCAGACTGATGGGATCGGCTCTGGAGGAAATCCCGTGTCACCAGACTGATGGGATCGGTTCTTGAGGAAATCCCGTGTCATCAGACTGATGGGATCGGCTCTGGAGGAAATCCCGTGTCACTAGACTGGATATATTGTCCAGGTCATGCGGGAGTGAGAGACAATGAGGTAGCCTATCGTGTTGCCGGTAAAGCTGTTGCAGCCGATCTGATTCCAATGAACAGGAGGGATATATTGAAGTCGGCGGCCGAGGAACTGGGACAGGAAGAGGAAAAGGGCACGTATTGATAATATATATCTCCAGAGGATGAAGGTCAGAGGCGTGAGAGTAAGGAAGAGCCAGGTGAGTGGCTGATAGAACTGGAGGTTGCCAGAACCAGCAGCTGACTACTCACACTGAGTGTTCATGCTCTTCAGTGCTTACTGAAACAGAGAGAGAGAGAGAGAAGAACATGTTTGCGCGTGCTCAGAGTGCGATGATGCTAACTCCCAGTTCACGATTCAAATGGACATCCACGACAGAAAGCAGGCTTCATCAATGATAAAGCAAAAGAAAAAAAATGAAGATAAAGAAGACGAGGAGGCGGTTTCCGAGACGATACTGGGTAGTTTGATCGTGGGACCTGACAGAAAGTCAGTTTAAAAAAAATTGGTGGATGGCATCATCGCTTGATATCTATTGAGAAACATTATCTCCCATTTCTATGTGGATGACACATGATGATGATGATGATGCTTTATCGCTTCCAAGACTTTTACCTTGTGCAACTGACAGAAAAGATTCACATAGAAGACTGCCTTGCTTACATCACCCACCAGGTTTTAATTTATAGTGAAAGACAAATCCAGCTCCCCTTTCCCAGACATAGATCTACACACGCATACAACTTTTATTTATTTATTCTGGAATAACTCTGCCAAAATATGGCGACAAACTGACATACTAATCTGGGCTTCAAACTAATATGCCTAACCTGGACGCCAGATTAACATGCCTAATCTGGACGCAAAATTAACATGCCTAACCTGGACGCAAAATTAACATGCCTAACATGGACGCAAAATTAACATGTCTAACCTGGACGCCAAATTAAAATACCCAACCTGGACGCAAGATTAACATGCTAACCTTGACGCCAAATTAACATGGTTGTCGTCACATTAACATGCCTAATCTGGACGCCAAATTAATATCCCTAATTTGACCGTATTGACAGTATTACTGTCCACAACACAAAAAAGGAAAGGAAAAACTGATTATGTCAGTCCGTAGCAATAGTGGAGAGCAAAACCTCTATCTTAATGCGAGGAAAACTAAATTGATGACAACTGACAAAACAAATAAGGCAGGTGATATATATATATATATATATATATATATATATATATATATATCAGTGAGGAAATATTGGAAGAGGTGGAGAGTTTTGAATATCTTGGATCACTTCTAACTAATAATGGAGATACAATGAGGGAAATTAAAAGGAGGACATCTATCGCTCTTCAGAAAGTAAAACAACTAAAGAAGCCGTGAAGAGGAACAGAAAGAACTACAAAAATAAGATTTTTAAGGGCATGCATCTTTCCCATCGCAACATATGCCTGTGAGACCTGGACACTTAACAAAACATCTGAGAAACACATAAATGCCTTTGAATGTAAATGCTACAGAAGAGATCTTCAAATTCATAGACACAGGAAAGAACAAATATATCCATACTACAAGAACTTAATATTGAAGAAGGCTGGCTAGTAAAGAGGATTAAACAAAGAAAACTTAAATATTTTGGACACATTAAACGTCATGATAATTTAGAGAAAACGTCTTGGAAGGGTACATTAATGGGAAAAATAAAGAGAGGAAGACCAAGTCGAAGATGGTTGCAAGACATCGTCGATAATCTGCAAATGGATGTATCAACAGCAGGCAATCTTGCTCACAACCGACAGACCTACAGGAGAGCTGTTAGGGAGGCAAAGTTCCGCAAGTGACATGCAAATGACTGAAATTGGCCGCCACATTAACATGCTACCCTGGGCGCCAAATTAATGTGCTAACCTTATCGCCATATTAACACTTTACCATCGACGCCAAATTAAGATGCTAACGTGGGCGCCACATTCACATGCTAACATCGACGCCGAATTAACTACAGCCCTTCACATTACCTCCTATAAAATCCCTGTTTCCGCGTAATTAGATTGTGATGATCGACATTTCTGACAGAATTATCGCGCATGCGCACTCGGCGAGTGATGTGTATCTTGGCACGAATCTGGACAGTAAATTATTAAAACAAGTTTTCGCTGTTCCCGCCACAGTTTATGCGTCTTATTTATTGTGTATTTATTCCTCCTCACAGACAACACTTGCATTACACCCCCACCCACCCAAACAAAAAAATGAAGGTTCTGTAAACGGCCATGCCAGACTACGGAGAAATTCTGCGTGAACTGACAGCCGCTTGTGATCCTAAATTTCGCTCGTCAAAACAGTTTCCAGATTCTAGAAAACATCCTGGTAACCTGCACCGAAGTCTTCTTGTTAGAGAAACTTGAAGTATCTAAACCTGGTACTGAGATAAAACAGTTTCCAGATTCTAGAAAACATCCTGGTAACCTGGTACTGAGATAAAACAGTTTCCAGATTCTAGAAAACATCCTGGTAACCTGGACGCCAAATTAATATCCCTAATTTGACCGTATTGACAGTATTACTGTCCACAACACAAAAAAGGAAAGGAAAAACTGATTATGTCAGTCCGTAGCAATAGTGGAGAGCAAAACCTCTATCTTAATGCGAGGAAAACTAAATTGATGACAACTGACAAAACAAATAAGGCAGGTGATATATATATATATATATATATATAATATATATATATATATCAGTGAGGAAATATTGGAAGAGGTGGAGAGTTTTGAATATCTTGGATCACTTCTAACTAATAATGGAGATACAATGAGGGAAATTAAAAGGAGGACATCTATCGCTCTTCAGAAAGTAAAACAACTAAAGAAGCCGTGAAGAGGAACAGAAAGAACTACAAAAATAAGATTTTTAAGGGCATGCATCTTTCCCATCGCAACATATGCCTGTGAGACCTGGACACTTAACAAAACATCTGAGAAACACATAAATGCCTTTGAATGTAAATGCTACAGAAGAGATCTTCAAATTCATAGACACAGGAAAGAACAAATATACCCATACTACAAGAACTTAATATTGAAGAAGGCTGGCTAGTAAAGAGGATTAAACAAAGAAAACTTAAATATTTTGGACATATTAAACGTCATGATAATTTAGAGAAAATGTCTTGGAAGGGTACATTAATGGGAAAAAGAAAGAGAGGAAGACCAAGGCGAAGATGGTTGCACGACATCGTCGATAATCTGCAAATGGATGTATCAACAGCAGGCTATCTTGCTCACAACCGACAGACCTACAGGAGAGTTGTTAGGGAGGCAAAGTTCCGCAAGTGACATGCAAATGACTGAAATTGGCCGCCACATTAACATGCTACCCTGGGCGCCAAATTAATGTGCTAACCTTATCGCCATATTAACACTTTACCATCGGCGCCAAATTAAGATGCTAACGTGGGCGCCACATTCACATGCTAACATCGACGCCGAATTAACTACAGCCCTTCACATTACCTCCTATAAAATCCCGGTTTCCGCGTAATTAGATTGTGATGATCGACATTTCTGACAGAATTATCGCGCATGCGCACTCGGCGAGTGATGTGTATCTTGGCACGAATCTGGACAGTAAATTATTAAAACAAGTTTTCGCTGTTCCCGCCACAGTTTATGCGTCTTATTTATTGTGTATTTATTCCTCCTCACAGACAACACTTGCATTACACCCCCACCCACCCAAACAAAAAAATGAAGGTTCTGTAAACGGCCATGCCAGACTACGGAGAAATTCTGCGTGAACTGACAGCCGCTTCTGATCCTACATTTCGCTCGTCAAAACAGTTTCCAGATTCTAGAAAACATCCTGGTAACCTGCACCGAAGTCTTCTTGTTAGAGAAACTTGAAGTATCTAAACCTGGTACTGAGATAAAACAGTTTCCAGATTCTAGAAAACATCCTGGTAACCTGCACCGAAGTCCTCTTGTTAGAGAAACTTGAAGTACCTAAACCTGGTACTGAGATAAAACAGTTTCCAGATTCTAGAAAACATCCTGGTAACCTGGCACCGAAGTCCTCTTGTTAGAGAAACTTGAAGTACCTAAACCTGGTACTGAGATAAAACAGTTTCCAGATTCTAGAAAACATCCTGGTAACCTGGCACCGAAGTCTTCTTGTTAGAGAAACTTGAAGTGCCTAAACCTGGTACTGAGATAAAACAGTTTCCAGATTCTAGAAAACATCCTGGTAACCTGGCATCGAAGTCCTCTTGTTAGTGCCCGAACCTGGTATTGAGATAAAAGTGAAAACTGCGGGGCCACACATCAAAAGACTTCGCTAAGAAGGCTGTTCACGCTTGTGACTGGTCTCCTTCTCTTGGTGGCTGAGCGTACGAAACTTAACGTATAATGTGAAAGCAAAGGCGACGGGAAACATGAGGAAGATGATAATTAAGAAGAAGAAGATGTTGATAACCATATACCAAATAGCGATTTCAAATAGAAACAAAAAACTATCAAAATGAACTGAGCCCTGTAAAACCAAACTGACTTGGAGAATAACACGTTTTTTTTTACGAATAGAAACCAACGTGCAGAATATTGTGCGGTTAGACCTCCAGAAAAATCGTACACAAAGGACTTTTAGACGTGAGAGAAAGAAACATAACTAGAGAATTACCTGGAGCTTGAACCACGGACTCCGGTATGACGAGGTATGGTTTAACCACGAGAGTGCAGCGCATTAATAAACTTCGCTATCTTGCACCTCCCCCCCCAAAAAAAAGGTGTGTGACTGCGAAGCCGTCAGTGCCTGTCAGGGCGAAAATCGTGACACCTGGAAGAGAAACGAGGTCAAGGTCTAACAATACATCTATGTACAACCATAAAACTGTATACAACACTATGCTCTGTGACCTGGAGAAGGGAAAGCTGAAGATGCTCTTTGATGGGCGGAGGTGCATATCAAACTCCTTTTGATGTCTTTAGATCGCGGACTAAACCTGTCTGTCAAAGCTACCTTAGGGTTAGATAACATTACCTGAAGAAAGTATCTGACTGGTCAGTCTGTCACTTTGACTAACCATGCTCGGCCACGATTTCTGAGACTCCTAGTAGAACCCTGGCCAGTACAAGGTTTGGGGGCCGTGAGAATAGGATGTGACATAAATGCAGGAGCTTAACATTTAGTAATCAAAGCTTTTCTCTGTCAAATCATCAGAACAGTTTGGTTTTACAGAGTTCAGTTCAGTTCAGTTTGATAGTTTTTTTTTCTGTTTGAAATCGCTATTTGTAAGCCACACACGAGAACCTGCTACCACGCATGCAAAGGTAAACGTAGACTAATCACGCCTTATAGGCCCACAAGGGGTTATAATGTTAGTGACCATACTTTCCTTGACCTGTCAGCACACTAGAGGGTGATATGGTCAGTATCACGCCTGGCCGCCTTTCATTCCCCAACTCTAGAAGAAGTCGGGTGTTCTTTTCTACAGCTGGGTGACTGGGGTGCCAGCGAGATGGCGAACCCCCGACCTTCGCCATGAGAGACTAATGCACTAACACACACAATATATATATATACATATATCATGGTGGCGCACTTTGTAACTGATTATTGTAGACCTTAACAACGATTCACAGATCAATATTCCAGTGTCCAGTCTTAATGATAAGTTGTATATACCAAAAGAAAACAGCACAGTATCTGTTCTCTTGTCAAAGACTCTAACGGCGGCAGCAGCTGGAAAGTATTTATAGTTCGTATTGAAATACTGCACCTTCAGTAGCAACAACATCAACAACTACAAGATCAGGAACAACAGCAGCAGTAGCAACAAAATTGCAGCAACAACAGCAGCAGCAATAACAAATGCAAAAGTAGCATTAAAAATAACAACAAAAACTTCAGCAGCAACAGGAACATCAGCAGCAACACCAGCAGAAATAACAACAAAAACAAAAGCGACAACATAAGAAACAGCGACAACAACAGCAGGAACAGAAACAACATCAACAGAAACAGCAACAACAGAAACAGCCAGAAAAAAGCAGCAACAACAGCAACAACATCAGCAGAAACAGCAACAACAGAAACAGCAAGAGAAAAAAACATCAACAACAGTAACAGCAACAACAACATGAGAAACAGTTTCCAGATTCTAGAAAACATCCTGGTAACCTGGCATCGAAGTCCTCTTGTTAGAGAAACTTTAAGTGCCCGAACCTGGTATTGAGATAAAAGTGAAAACTGCGGGGCCACACATCAAAAGACTTCGCTAAGAAGGATGTTCACGCTTGTGACTGGTCTCCTTCTCTTGGTGGCTGAGCGTACGAAACTTAACGTATAATGTGAAAGCAAAGGCGACGGGACACATGAGGAAGATGATAATTAAGAAGAAGAAGATGTTGATAACCATATACCAAATAGCGATTTCAAATAGAAACAAAAAACTATCAAAATGAACTGAGCCCTGTAAAACCAAACTGACTTGGAGAATAACACGCTTTTTTTTACGAATAGAAACCAACGTGCAGAATATTGTGCGGTTAGACCTCCAGAAAAATCGTACACAAAGGACTTTTAGACGTGAGAGAAAGAAACATAACTAGAGAATTACCTGGAGCTTGAACCACGGACTTCGGTATGACGAGGTATGGTTTAACCACGAGAGTGCAGCGCATTAATAAACGTCGCTATCTTGCACCTCCCAAAAAAAAAGGTGTGTAACTGCGAAGCCGTCAGTGCCTGTCTGGGCGAAAATCGTGACACCTGGAAGGGAAACGAGGTCAAGGTCTAACAATACATCTATGTACAACCATAAAACTGTATACAACACTATGCTCTGTGACCTGGAGAAGGGAAAGCTGAAGATGCTCTTTGATGGGCGGAGGTGTATATCAAACTCCTTTTGATGCCTTTCGATCGCGGACTAAACCTGTCTGTCAAAGCTACCTTAGGGTTAGATAACATTACCTGAAGAAAGTATCTGATTGGTCAGTCTGTCACTTTGACTAACCATGCTCGGCCACGATTTCTGAGACTCCTAGTAGAACCCTGGCCAGTACAAGGTTTGGGGGCCGTGAGAATAGGATGTGACATAAATGCAGGAGCTTTAACATTTAGTAATCAAAGCTTTTCTCTGTCAAATCATCAGAACAGTTTGGTTTTACAGAGTTCAGTTCAGTTCAGTTTGACAGTTTTTTTTTCTGTTTGAAATCGCTATTTGTAAACCACACACGAGAACCTGCTACCACGTATGCAAAGGTAAACGTAGACCAATCACGCCTTATAGGCCCACAGGGGTTATAATGTTAGTGACCATACTTTCCTTGACCTGTCAGCACACTGGAGGGTGATATGGTCAGTATCACGCCTGGCCGCCTTTCATTCCCCAACTCTAGAAGAAGTCGGGTGTCCTTTTCTACAGCTGGGTGACTGGGGTGCCAGCGAGATGGCGAACCCCCGACCTTCGCCATGAGAGACTAATGCACTAACACACACAATATATATATATATATATTATATATATATATATATCATGGTGGCGCACTTTGTAACTGATTATTGTAGACCTTAACAACGATTCACAGATCAATATTCCAGTGTCCAGTCTTAGTGATAAGTTGTATATACCAAAAGAAAACAGCACAGTATCTGTTCTCTTGTCAAAGACTCTAACGGCGGCAGCAGCTGGAAAGTATTTATAGTTCGTATTGAAAAACTGCACCTTCAGTAGCAACAACATCAACAACTACAAGATCAGGAACAACAGCAGCAGTAGCAACAAAATTGCAGCAACAACAGCAGCAGCAATAACAAATGCAAAAGTAGCATTAAAAATAACAACAAAAACTTCAGCAGCAACAGGAACATCAGCAGCAACACCAGCAGAAATAACAACAAAAATAAAAGCGACAACATAAGAAACAGCAACAACAACAGCAGGAACAGAAACAACATCAACAGAAACAGCAACAACAGAAACAGCCAGAAAAAACAGCAACAACAGAAACAGCAATAACATCAGCAGAAACAGCAACAACAGAAACAGCAAGAGAAAAAACATCAACAACAATAACAGCAACAACAACATAAGAAACAGCAACAATAAGAGAAACAGCAACAACAACGGAAACAGCAAGAACAACAAGAGAAACAGCAAGAACAACAAGAGAAACAGCAACAACAACAAGAGAAACAGCAACAACAACAAGAGAAACTGCAACAACAACGGAAACGGCAACAACAACGGAAACAGCAACAACAACAAGAGAAACAGCAACAATAACAAGAAAAACTGCAACAACAACAAGGGAAACAGCAACAACAAGAGAAACAGCAACAACAACGGAAACAGCAACAACAACAAGAGAAACAGCAACAACAACAAGAGAAACATCAACAACAAGAGAAACAGCAACAACAACAAGAGAAACAGCAACAACAAGAGAAACAGCAACAACAACAGAAACAGCAACAACAACAGAAAAGCAACAATAACGACAAAAATAGCAACAATAACAACATAAACAGCAACAACGACGACAACAGAAACTGCAACAGCAGAAACAGAAACAGCAACAGGGACAACAGAAACAGTGCCTGTCTGGGCGAAAATCGTGACACCTGGAAGGGAAACGAGGTCAAGGTCTAACAATACATCTATGTACAACCATAAAACTGTATACAACACTATGCTCTGTGACCTGGAGAAGGGAAAGCTGAAGATGCTCTTTGATGGGCGGAGGTGTATATCAAACTCCTTTTGATGCCTTTCGATCGCGGACTAAACCTGTCTGTCAAAGCTACCTTAGGGTTAGATAACATTACCTGAAGAAAGTATCTGATTGGTCAGTCTGTCACTTTGACTAACCATGCTCGGCCACGATTTCTGAGACTCCTAGTAGAACCCTGGCCAGTACAAGGTTTGGGGGCCGTGAGAATAGGATGTGACATAAATGCAGGAGCTTTAACATTTAGTAATCAAAGCTTTTCTCTGTCAAATCATCAGAACAGTTTGGTTTTACAGAGTTCAGTTCAGTTCAGTTTGACAGTTTTTTTTTCTGTTTGAAATCGCTATTTGTAAACCACACACGAGAACCTGCTACCACGTATGCAAAGGTAAACGTAGACCAATCACGCCTTATAGGCCCACAGGGGTTATAATGTTAGTGACCATACTTTCCTTGACCTGTCAGCACACTGGAGGGTGATATGGTCAGTATCACGCCTGGCCGCCTTTCATTCCCCAACTCTAGAAGAAGTCGGGTGTCCTTTTCTACAGCTGGGTGACTGGGGTGCCAGCGAGATGGCGAACCCCCGACCTTCGCCATGAGAGACTAATGCACTAACACACACAATATATATATATATATATATATTATATATATATATCATGGTGGCGCACTTTGTAACTGATTATTGTAGACCTTAACAACGATTCACAGATCAATATTCCAGTGTCCAGTCTTAGTGATAAGTTGTATATACCAAAAGAAAACAGCACAGTATCTGTTCTCTTGTCAAAGACTCTAACGGCGGCAGCAGCTGGAAAGTATTTATAGTTCGTATTGAAAAACTGCACCTTCAGTAGCAACAACATCAACAACTACAAGATCAGGAACAACAGCAGCAGTAGCAACAAAATTGCAGCAACAACAGCAGCAGCAATAACAAATGCAAAAGTAGCATTAAAAATAACAACAAAAACTTCAGCAGCAACAGGAACATCAGCAGCAACACCAGCAGAAATAACAACAAAAATAAAAGCGACAACATAAGAAACAGCAACAACAACAGCAGGAACAGAAACAACATCAACAGAAACAGCAACAACAGAAACAGCCAGAAAAAACAGCAACAACAGAAACAGCAATAACATCAGCAGAAACAGCAACAACAGAAACAGCAAGAGAAAAAACATCAACAACAATAACAGCAACAACAACATAAGAAACAGCAACAATAAGAGAAACAGCAACAACAACGGAAACAGCAAGAACAACAAGAGAAACAGCAAGAACAACAAGAGAAACAGCAACAACAACAAGAGAAACAGCAACAACAACAAGAGAAACTGCAACAACAACGGAAACGGCAACAACAACGGAAACAGCAACAACAACAAGAGAAACAGCAACAATAACAAGAAAAACTGCAACAACAACAAGGGAAACAGCAACAACAAGAGAAACAGCAACAACAACGGAAACAGCAACAACAACAAGAGAAACAGCAACAACAACAAGAGAAACATCAACAACAAGAGAAACAGCAACAACAACAAGAGAAACAGCAACAACAAGAGAAACAGCAACAACAACAGAAACAGCAACAACAACAGAAAAGCAACAATAACAACAAAAATAGCAACAATAACAACAGAAACTGCAACAGCAGAAACAGAAACAGCAACAGGGACAACAGAAACAGCGGCGACTACAAAAATAACAACAACAGAAACAGCAGAAACAGCAACAATAATAGTAACAAAAACAGCAGCAACAGCAGAAACAGGAACAACAATAACAAACACAACAACAGCAATAACAACAGCAACACTAATAGCAACGGCAAGTGCAACAATTTCTACAGCAGTAGTTAAACATCTTCTTAATACATTTTGCTTGTTCTTTAACTTTTTCTCCATCATCAGCATCATCATCATCAGCATCATCATATCTTCTTCTTCCTCTTATATGCCTGTGTTTAGCTTCATAGAGTTTGCTGCATGGACAAGAAAACGAGACATGAATTCCGTTGGTCTCATATACTCGTATTTTTCTTTCAATGAGAAAAAACTTAAATAAAGCCAGATCCAATTCCTGTTACACGCCATCTCAGATCCAGTTATTATAACATGCCATCTCATATCCAGTTATTATAACATCCAATCTCACATCCAGTTATTATAACATGCAATCTCACATCCAGTTATTATAACATGCAATCTCACATCCAGTTATTATAACGTGCAATCTCACATCCAGTTATTATAACATGCAATCTCACATCCAGTTATTATAACGTGCAATCTCACATCCAGTTATTATAACATGCAATCTCACATCCAGTTATTATACCATCCAATCTCACATCCAGGTATTATAACATGCAATCTCACATCCAGTTATTATAACATCCAATCTCACATCCAGTTATTATAACATGCAATCTCACATCCAGTTATTATAACATCCAATCTCACATCCAGTTATTATAACATGCAATCTCACATCCAGTTATTATAACATCCAATCTCACATCCAGTTATTATAACATGCCATCTCACATCCAGTTATTATAACATGCCATCTCACATCCAGTTATTATAATATGCCATCTAACATCCAGTTATTATAATATGCCATCTCACATCCAGTTATTATAATATGCCATCTCACATCCAGTTATTATAATATGCCATCTCACATCCAGTTATTATAACACGCCATCTCACATCCAGTTATTATAACACGCCATCTCACATCCAGTTATTATAACATGCCATCTCACATCCAGTTATTATAATATGCCATCTCACATCCAGTTATTATAACATGCCATCTCACATCCAGTTATTATAACACGCCATCTCACATCCAGTTATTATAACATGCCATCTCACATCCAGTTATTATAATATGCCATCTCACATCCAGTTATTATAACATGCCATCTCACATCCAGTTACATGCCATCTCACACCCAGTTACTGGAACATATCATCTCACACCCAGTTACTGGAACATATCATCACACACCCAGTTACTGGAACACACCATCACACACCCAGTTACTGGAACACACCATCACACACCCAGTTACTGGAACACACCATCACACACCCAGTTACTGGAACACACCATCACACACCCAGTTACTGGAACATATCATCACACACCCAGTTACTGGAACATATCATCACACACCCAGTTACTGGAACATATCATCACACACCCAGTTACTGGAACATATCATCACACACCCAGTTACTGGAACACACCATCACACACCCAGTTACTGGAACACACCATCACACACCCAGTTACTGGAACACACCATCACACACCCAGTTACTGGAACATATCATCACACACCCAGTTACTGGAACACACCATCACACACCCAGTTACTGGAACACGCCATATCAGGATTATGCTTCGGGCCCTAAAACTTCTAGTGGACAGTCCAGACAATGTACGCATTAAATTAACAACTAGTTTTTGATATGAAGAAGTCTCGAGTTCAGAAGATAATTATCTTCTGTTACGTTCTGTAGACAGTATCGATAACCTCATTTCCTGCTACACTAGGGTATGCCAGCAGTTTCCCTCTACCTTCTATGTTTTTCTGTATAATATCCGTGCTCTTTCCTGCGAAGATGCGAATCCCATCTCTGCTACATCCATCCACACCCCCCCCCCTCAGCCTTTGAGTCTGACGTCCAAATGTTCTTTTTGTTTTCTTTGCCAGCCCTTTAATGCAAAAGTTTATTTCATTTTTTATCTATGTGAAATAAGTTTCGATTTCTCTCCGCGCATCAAAGTGAAACTGAGAACTTTCCTGACAAATTGCATATGTCTTTACATCTCTCTCTCTCTCTCTCTCTCTCTTCTGTCTCTCTCTCTTCTGTCTCATGTTGTTATTCTTGCTCTTAAGAGCCCATGAAATAGGAGTGCTCATCAAGCCACAAAGAAAGGCTTGGTGCCAGCAGGTCTGGCCACTCGAGGGCGCAAAGACTCGACATCATCAGTGTTCTCAGAGCCAACATCTGGACATGAAATGCCCTTTAATTAGCTCCTGAGACGGTTGCTAATGAATATTCAGTGACTGAAATACTTAAGTGGCCTGGGTGAAGGTTTGAGGTGAAACTTGGATTTACAGGAATAACGAGAGCAGGATGACCTCGTCTTTCTGGGACCGGTGTAGCATTCTGTGGGTTACCAGGTGTGTCGTGGCTGTTCGGGCCTCACTTACGACACACGCTTAAGGAAGTGACGATGTGAATCTTGGTCATTTGGTCATGTGGCTTAGTTGTTTTTTTAACTTGGCCAGGAGTGGCGCGAGGTTTTTTGCGGGACGTTTTTGTGGGAGGGGGGTGGGGTGAGAAAAGGAGGGGAAAGGAAGAGGAGGAGATAAGGGTGAGGGTGGTTCCACAGATGTGTGGATGTTAGAGGATGGACCTGAAACTATGTGAGATCTTTGCCCTGTCTACATGAGTACTGGGAAAGTCATGGAATATATGTGGGAGGTCATGGAGTATATGTGGGAGGTCCTGGAGTATATGTGGGAGGTCATGGAGTATATGTGGGAGGTCCTGGAGTATATGTGGGAGGTCCTGGAGTATATGTGGGAGGTCCTGGAGCTGGACTTGTGCTTGGACCTGTTCTTCAGCGTTCGTGAGCCGCGGTCAAAGTTAGTGTGTGAAGTTAATGCATGTCGTGCTGTCAATACTTACAACACGACTCATCGCACATACGCTTATCCATCACTAGATTACGCCGGACACTATCAGGGACACACATGTGCACCAGTTTATCATGCTGTAAACTATCAGGGACAAACATCTGCACCAGTTTATCATGCTGTAAACTATCGGGGACAAACATGTGCACCAGTTTATCATACTGTAAACTATCAGGGACAAACATGTGCACCAGTTTATCATGCTGTAAACTATCAGGGACAAACATGTGCACCAGTTTATCATGCTGTAAACTATCAGGGACAAACATGTGCACCAGTTTATCACGCTGTAAACTATCAGGGACAAACATGTGCACCAGTTTATCACGCTGTACACTATCAGGGACAAACATGTATACCAGTTTATCACGCTGTAAACTATCAGAGACAAACATGTACACCCGTTTATCACGTCGTACACTATCAGGGTCAAACGTGTACATCATTTTAACTACAGACAGTTCTCTATAGTCCATCTATTGATATAGTCAGTCAGTCAGTCATTTGCATATCCCTTGCGGAACTTTGCCTCCCTAACAGCACTTTTGTAGGCCTCTCAGTTGTAAGCAAGATGCCCTGCTGCTGATGCATCCATTCGTAGATCATCAACGATATCTTGCAGCCATCTTCGCTTTGGTCTTCCTCTCCTTCTTTTCCCCCATTATATACCCTTCCAAGACGGTCTTCTCTAAATTCTCATGACGTTTAATGTCTGTTGATATAGATTTATCAGTATTTATTTCTAGGGAATATTTCTGGTATCTTCGTGTCACTGCTTTATGCACATCCTCTGGATTAAATCGAATTTAACAGAATTATTTGTTATGCACTTGTCTCAAGTTAGTAACTGCTCATTATTAATGACCGCTACAAGCATTTCACTTGTAATTTTGAAAACACGTTCTGTTCAGAAAATTGCCGCAAAAATGGTGTTTATTATAGTTAATTACAGAATATTTTCTACTTTTTGCTAGGATCATGTTTAATGTTCATTTACTTTACTTATAAACTGAAGCAAATACCCTAGAGAATGAGAAACATAATGTATCTCCGCCAAGTGTCATCATACCTGGGCTACTGTGCCAAACCGGCAGCAGGGTGGCTGCACTGTGATGGACGTATGGTGACTGGGCCTTGCAGTATAACTTTTAAAATAAAATAAATAAATAAGCATTTGATTCGGTCTAGAAATATGAGAGTCGCGAAGAGAGTAGTTTCTGGTGAGTTTGGAGATGTTGCCAGTGGTCGTTGGTTTAATCCTAAGCGAGGACACCGCTATCAGCCCAGCTCTTAAAATGAGTGCCCACTCTACTGAAACTATCCCGGACAGTGGCCCAGGCTTTGACATGACCGTATCCCTCTCTGATGTCCCGGCAGGGTGAAGGAAAATATGAGTACTGATGCCATATCCCTTCTGGCAAACGGAGAATGATCGATTCCTTTTCAACATATAAACAAAAAACATCCAGCGGTTAAACGGAAAACAAAAAATGCAAAGATCTGATGAACAGTTTCTAAGAGAAAGAGTTCTGTGATGTAGTCGTCTGTTTACAATGTGATGTAGTCGTCTGTTTACACTGTGATGTTGTCGTCTGTTTACAAAGCGATTTACCTCGGAGTAGTAGGGCTATTATCCCTCATTAATACATTTAAGATCTTGTGACACCGGGATGTAAGAGGATTTTTTCAGTATTTGATCAAGATATGTATAACCAAGATAGGTAATTTCTATTAAAGTGTGGCCAAAATAAGTTATTTTCTTCAAACTATGATCAAGATAAGTGTTTTTTTTAAAACTATGATCAAGATAAGTGTTTCCTTCAAACTATGATCAAGATAAGTGGTTTCTTCAAAGTATGATTCAGATAAGCTGTCTCTTCAAAGCATGATTCAGATAAGCTACCTCTTCAAAGTATGATCCAGATAAGTGGTTTTTTCAATGTATGATCCAGATAAGCTATCTTTTCAAAGTATGATCCAGATAACCTGTCTCTTCAAAGTATGATCCAGATAAGCTATCTCTTCAAAGTATGATCCAGATAAGTGTTTTTTTTTTCAATGTATGATCCAGATAAGCTGTCTCTTCAAAGTATGATCCAGATAACTTATCTCTTCAAAGTATGATCCAGATAAGCTGCCTCTTCAAAGTATGATCTAGATAAGCTGTTTCTTCAGTGTATGATCTAGATAAGCTGCCTCTTCAAAGTATGATCCTGATAAGTAGTGTCTTAAATGTATGATTAAGATAAGCGGTTTTTTTTCTTCAAAATATTATCAAGATCTTTAAAGTGGTGGTTCTCAACACGTGGTCCACGGAACCTGACATTAATGTCCGTGATTAAAACACAAGATCGTTTTTTTTTAAACTTAAAAGTTTAACAGATGATGTTCAGGCGAATTCTGCGCAGGGGAAAGAACTTTTGTTTTTCCACCGTCTTTTTTGTTTTTCCACCCTCTTTTTTGTTTTTCTACCGTCTTTTTTGTTTTTTCCACCGTCTTTTTTGTTTTTTTCCACCGTCTTTTTTGCTTTTTCCACCGTCTTTTTAACTGCAGTGTAGCGTTTGCTCATTAGAAGTTATCTACATTTTCTGAAAAAAATTCTTGTACAATTAAAGCAAATAGGAACCACACAGATAAGGAACTTTTTTCAAAGTATGGGAGCCCGTGAGTGGATTTCGAAACAGCAGGGGTCCACGGACTTTTGTTAAATTGGGAACCACTGCCTTACAGAACTGCCAAAATAAATGGCTTCTTCAGACTGTTTGCCCATCTATCTAGCCAGTTTTGATTAAAGTATCAAGTTTTAGTCTTGTTTCCGCATCGTCTTCTAACGTGAAATAGGAATTTATTTTCATGCTTTCATGCTGTCTGATCTGGTATCCATCCTGATAATTAGACTTCATGCTTTATAGTGTTATAGTACTATCCTCCGTCCGTTACACCCCTCTCCCTTTTTACTGACTCACTGACTGACTGACTGACTGACTAACTCACTCACTCATTCACTCACTCACTCACTCCCTCACTCACTCACTCACTCACTCACTCACTCACTCACTCACTCCCTCACTCACTCACTCACTCCCTCACTCACTCACTCACTCACTCACTCACTCACTCACTCACTCACCGGCTAAAACAGAACACAGACAGATGGAAGGCACAATGAAACAGAACCGTACATCCATACACTAGTCAAACCATGACTTCAGCAGGACTATCAGGGAGCATAAACCATACAGTCAGGAACCTGGCTGTACTAGCAGGAACCTGGCTGTACTAGCAGGAACCTGGCCTTACTAGAAGGAACCTGCCCGTCCATCAACGGAACACACATAGAACAAATCATTCAGTTGTCTTACTTACGCTGACAGGACTAGTGCAATCATACCGACGATGGGATACAGGTGAATATTTTTAATTCGCGGGAAATGACCAAGACCCTGTCCCATCTCTCCTCTAATCCCCGTCCCCCCCCCCCAGTAACAGTTCCAGCCTCGCTAAAGGGACAAGGGATCGCTATAGTCCAAACGGCAATGTAGGCCGTCATAACCCGCTCCCAATCCGACGTGATGCTGTGCCGAAAGAAAGAAAGATAGAAAGAAAGAAGAAAGAAAACACGCTGGCAGTTCAGGAGAGAGAGAAGAAGAAAATGAATCAACTTCTGTGCTCGATCCACTACTTTCAAGAACACATCGATCCCATCTATCTCGTATGTTTACATTAGCATCCGACCCAAGTGGTTCTCTATCTTAATATTCTCTGACCTCTTCCATATTTCTCTTCAGCAGCCCACTAAACTATGACTTTCTTCCACAGTCTCTCAAGTCTGTGGGTCGATATGCCTGCTTTGCTTGGTAGCTTTGCTGTACGCTAGACCAGTCAAGATCCTATCTGTCATATCGATTATTTCCCTTGGCACTGGACAAAAGTACTCATAGTAGGTTTCCACAGTAATAGGAGAGTTTCTTTCTTTCATTTTTCTTTCTTTATTTCCTTCTCTGTCTTTCTTTTTCTGTCTTTCTTTCTTTCTCTTTCTTTCTTTCTTTTTCTGTCTCTCTTTCTTCTTCTTTCTTTCTTCCTTCCTTCCTTTCTTTTTCTTTCTTTTTCTGCTTTTGTTTCTTTCTATTTCTTTGTTTCTTTCTTTTTCTGTCTTTCTTTGTTTCTTTCTGTTTCTGTCTTTCTTTCTTTTTCTGTCTTTCTTTCTTTCTTTAGATAGCTTCTAAATGTCTTCTGGGAGGTGAAACAGACAGTGAGTCTTGTCCAGATCATATAACGTGTCTACTTATTTCCCCAGCAAGGGGTGGCGGATCGCTCCTGTCAGCTTATTATATACAGGGTGTCACAAAAGTCACTTGGTAGTGTGAAAAGATTCAGGCAGGCAATAACTCTGGACGTAGGTAACGACTAGGCCGTTCCGATTGCATCGTTGTTGGCGTTAAGTTTAAAATCAAAGTACGGAAAGCCATTTTACATTACACGGGTTTGTTGCAACGAGTAGCAGTGATAATTTACTTTTAAAAATAAAAAAAGTAATTAAAATATAAAATTATAATGACATACGTCTTTAAAAATTATAATTGTATATTAATATTTTAATATTGAACAGAATTAGTATATGTAAATTTACATGTAAAATTACTCTATTGGTATACTTGCCGCCTTCTCTAAAAGCAGTCTCAGCAACAAAGAACATGCCCCTGAAGTGAAAAAACCATGCCATCTAAACAGAATAAGACACTGAACTGAATTGAGTGAATAAGTGAGTTCCGCTACTTGCGCTGGGCAAACTTGCTAACACACTGAACATAAAAACCTTCTCAACTATAGTCTTCACGTGACCAAAGCAATAAATCTAGGCGGTGAGAGACAGATCTAGGCGGTGAGAGACAGACCTAAGCGGTCAGAGAGAGACCTAGGCGGTGAGAGACAGATCTAGGCGGTGAGAGACAGACCTAGGCGGTGAGAGACAGATCTAGGCGGTGAGAGACAGACCTAGGCGGTGAGAGACAGACCTAGGCGGTGAGAGACATTAATTTCCCCTGTGCAGTCTAACTAAAACAAATCCACTCTCGATAACCAATTCACTTCAGATGCCGCTAATCTATTCTTATCAGATTTGATCTTATCGCTTGCCATACTTTTACAATGGTCAGCTTTAACAACTCAAGCACCAACTCACAAGACCTCTGGGAGTCATATCGCAGAGGGGTCCGCCCCCTTATGTTATGTTATTTATATCATATCTCTTATATCTTATATCCTTCCCGTGCCGTTAAACGTCACATAGGGCTCGCAAAGTAGTTCGCCAATTTTTCCTGTCTTCGGCGAGTCTTTCAACCTCATCAAAGGATTTTATGCTTGTTAATTTGGCCTCTCTTAATAATGTCCTCTTTAGAGTTTCACGCGGTCTGCCTCTTTTTCTTCGGCCTATTGCGTTCCACTTGATAGCTTGTTTTGGGATTCTCTGATCATTTCTTCTCATCAAGTGACCAACATATGTCCATCTCCTTTTCCTGATCACCCATGAGACTGGTTGTTGTTCAGTCATCTGTCTTATCTCTGCATTGTTCTTGAATTCATTCCACTTGATGCCGAGTATTTTCCTTAGGCATTTGTTTTCAAAAGAGTATAATTTATTGTCTATTTCTTTAGTTGTTTTCCAGCTTTCGCATGCATAAATGAGGGTGGATATTACATTTGAATTGAATAGTCTTAACTTGGTTTTTGTGCTTATAACTTTTGAATTCCATATGTTCTCAAGATTCTTGAAGATTGATGCTGCTTTTGCAATTCTTATCCTAACTTCCTTTCTAGTGTCACCATCCTGGTCTATGTAGCTGCCAAGGTATGCAAATTAATTGACTTCTTCAATATCTGTCTCGTCTATGTGTATTTTTCTATTTTGATTAAAGGGAATTTTCATTATTTTTGTTCTGTCCTTGTTAATTTCAAGTTCTATTTTCCTAGCCAGTGAAAACAGGCTATGTATTTTTTCTTTATTTATATACTTTCCAAAAAAAAAGCATAACTACTGATGACCCAATTTTAGCCATAACTTTGATATTCTAGAGCTTTTTAAATTGAATGAAGAAAATTTTCAAATTGCACGCAATAATACCTAAGGGATTGAACACTCACTTGACAGTTTATTGCATCTGTGTGACGAGAATTTGTTAGTCCCAGGGGTTCTCAAGTTAGTATGGTTTGTGGCCTCCCCTTGCATCGATCAGAGACTGCCATCACCTGGGCATAGATGCGATCAGATGTCTGATATGCGCCTGTGGGATGGCTGCCCACTCTTCCTGGAGTGCCTGCCACACAACGACGATTGGCTGGAGAAACGTTTCGGCGACAAACACGTCTTTGCAGCTCATCCCATAGCTGCTCGATCGGATTCATGTCTGGAGACAGGGATGCCCAGGGAAAGGTGAGAATGTTGTTGGCAGTCAGGAACTGTGTGGTGAACCGTGCAGAATGGGGTCTGGCGTTGTCCTGTTGAAACACAGACTTTTGCGCATCCAAAAATGGAAGGACATGGGGTCGAAGAATTTCATTGACGTATCGTTGCGCATTCAAGCCTCCTTCAATCTGCACCAATGGACTCCTTCCGTTGAAATTGGCAATTCCCCATACCATTACACCTCCGCCACAGCGAATCAGCGATCATCAGCTGCTGTTGTCACCCTGGGTCGTCCACTGTGGTGCCGGTCTTCAGCAGAGAAAGTGGCTTAGAAACGGTGCCAAATTCGACTGACGGCACTCTGTTGCACGTTTAAGTGCCTGGCAACCTGACTAACTTTCGCCTGCTTGCAGGCGACCAATACCAATGTTTCGTAAATTTTGCGATAGACGCGCCATAATTGTCTGCTTGAAAATGAACTGAATTTGTTTGTGTAACCTCATCCTTTTGTAGGGTTTCATTTGCATGAGAAGTGAGTTGTGCTCACCACAAAAATCACGACTTTTCCATAAACCCAACGTGAGTTATGGTAAAAAAAATTACTTGATTAGCAAGGTCAGCTACTGCGTTCTGACTATATACGAGAACAGCAAAATTCACTCAAAATCATGGACCTATAAACTTGATGCCAATTTTTTATTTGATTTGAGATACCCGGGAAAAAAATTGTTATAACATTAAAAAATGAAGCTTATATAAGCTATGTGTTTCTAAACGTGTTTGTCGCCGAAACGTTACTCCGGGCAATCGTCGTGATCTGTGGCAGGCACTCCAGGAAGAGTGGGCAGCCATCCCACAGACGCACATCAGACATCTGATCGCATCTATGCCCAGGAGATGCCAGTCACTGATCGATACACGCGGAGGCCAAACACCATACTAACTTGAGAATCCCTGGGACTAACAAATTCTCGTCACATAGATGCAATAAACTGTCAAGTGAGTGTTTAATCCCTTAGATATTATTGCGTACAATTTGAAAATTTTCTTCACTCAATTTAAAAAGCTCTAGAATATCAAAGTTATGGCTAAAATTGGGTCATCAGTAGTTATGCTTTTCTTTTTTTGGACAGTATATTATATTTTATAATACTCATTAATTCATTCATTTGTATGTTCCTTGCGGAACTTTGCCTCCCTAACAGCACTCCTGTAGGCCTCTCGGATGTAAGAAAGATGGCCTGCTGCTGATTCATCCATTTGCAGATCATCACCGATGTCTTGCAGCCATCTTTGCTTTAGTCTTCCTCTCTTTCTTTTTCTCATTATGTACCCTTCCAAGACGGTCTTCTCTAGATTATTATGACGTTTAATGTGTCCAAAATATTTAAGTTTTCTCTCTTTAATTCTCTTTACTAGCCAGCCTTCTTCAATATTAAGCTCTTGTAGTATTCTTGTAGTCTGGATATACAACAGAAAAGATGTTGAGCAACAGAGGGCTCACCTGGGCAAGAGCGGAAAAAAGACAAAGGACAGGCATTTGTGGCAAACCCTTGCAGAAGCCCCATGTACCCTGGGCACTTAAGGTTCAGAGAGTGAGAGAGAGTATGGATATATTTGTTCTTTTTTCTGCCCATAATATTTGAAGAACTCTTCTGTAGCATTTACATTAAAAGGCATTTATGTGTTTCTCGGCTATTTTGTTAAGTGTCCAGGTCTCACAGGCATATGTTGCGATGGGAAAGATGCATGCCCTTAAAAATCGTATTTTTGTAGTTCTGTCTGTTCCTCTTCACAGATTCTTTAGTTGTTCTACTTTCTGAAGAGTGATAGATGTCCTCCTTTTAATTTCCTTCATTGTATCTTCATTATTATTTAATAGTGATCCAAGATATTCAAAACTCTCCACTTCTTCCAGTTTTTCCTCATTGATACATATTTCACCTGCCTTGTTTGTTGTGCCAGTTGTCATCAATTTAGTTTTCTTCGCATTAAGATAGAGCTTTTGCTCTTCGCTGTTCTTACGGACTGACATAATTAGTTTTTCCATTACTTTTTTTGTTGTGAACAGTAATACTGTGTCATCAGCAATCTAATCTCTAGTATTTCATAACCTCCAATTGTTATGGCATCGTAACATTCCTGATTATATTTTCAGTATGCAAGTTAAATAAGTAAAGCCACAATATTCACCCCTGATAGACCCCTTGTTTTATGTCAAACCAAGTTGTTGTTTCACCATTTATTCTTACTGCTGCTTGTTGGTCTAGATACAGCAGTGATGTTAATTATATCAAATGTGTTGGAAATTATATTTTTTCCATTATTTCTCACAGTTTCTGGTGTTGTGACACAATCAAATACCTTTGAGTAGTCTATAAAGGCTAAATATAGATTCACATTAAATTCTCTGCATTTCTCTATTATTAATCTTATATTGAATATATGATCTCTTAATCCTCTTCCTTGCTTGAAACCAGCTTGGACCATATTGACTTCTTCTTCTATTTTCTTTCGAAGTCTACCCATTATGATTTTTAACAGAATTTTACTGGCATGATTAATCAGGGCAACAGTTCTGTAGTTTGTGCATAATTTCAGGTTACCCTTTTGGCAGTGTTATGAATATAGTTCTTTTCCATTCTTTTGGTCAAATACCTGAATGCCATATCTTTTTACATAGTGCATGATAGATTGTTGCACATTCCTTTCCTCCTGCTTTAATAAATTCAGCTGTTACCTCATCACATCCTGGTGATTTACCATTTTTCAGATTCTTTATTGTCCATAAGACTTCTTATATTTTCGGTTCGGGTACTTTCTCCTCCATTAATAATTCACACTGTTGATTTCTGCTTTCACAGTCGGTTGTTTCATACATTCCTCTGCAATATTCCTTCCATCTTTCTCGAATTTCCTCTGTTTCTGTCAAGGTATTCCCCATCTCATCACAAATTACATTTAGCTTAGGTGTGACATTTCTCGTCAATGTCTTCATTTCTTTAAACATTTCACGATCTCTTCCATACGTCTGGTGTTCTTCTATTCTTTCACAACAATCTTGTATGTATTGTTTTTGTCTTTTCTTATGTTTCTTCGTATTTCGTTCTTCTTTTGTTAAAGATTGATATTCCTTATTTTTGGTGTTTGTCACTTTCCATTGTGTCTTCATTTCTCTACGTTGTTTTATCAGTTCTAATGTGCCTGCTGTAATCCATCCATTCTTTTGTGTTTTCTTTAATGGAACCATGTCTTTAGCTGTTGTTATTAAGATATCTCTGACCTTCGTAGCCAGTTCATCTGGTGTCATCTCCTCCTGTACAGCCATCAGGATTTCGAAATGGTTCTTCACTTCTATACCGTATTGTTCTGGTATTTTAGTAATATCAAAGCAGAGTTGTCTTGATCCCGTAACTGTCTTTTTTATCTTTATCTTCATGTCTGTTATTAACTCATGGTCCGTGTCACAGTCAGCACCTGGTAAAGTTTTTGCTGATGTTATACTTGATCTCCACCTTCTTTGCACTAAAATGTAATCTATTTGATTCTTGGTTTTCCCATTAGGTGATATCCATGTGTAAAGTCTTCTTGGATGTTGTTTAAAAAGTGTGTTAGCGATCATTACCTCATTTTCCATGCAAAACGCCATTAGATTGTCACCTGCCTTTTTTCTATGTCCTATGCTAAATTTCCCTACAACATGTCCTTCATTTTCTGCTCTTTCTGTACCAATCTTTGCATTAAAATCCCCCATTATTAATACAATATCATTTTTTCTTACCTGGTCTATCGTCGTTTGCAGTGTGTTATAAAAGTCTTCTACTTCCTCTTCTTCTGCTGCTGATGTAGGTGCATATATCTGGATGATTGTTACATTTCTAAGAGTGCCCTTAAGTCTGATTGTGAAGATTCTATCACTTACTGGATTATAACCTAGTAATGCTTTTGATGTTGATTCGTCCAAGTAAGAAGCCACTCCATTCTTTCATCCTACTTCTCCACCAGAGTATATAAAGATATTATCATTCTCGCTCTTGAAGCATCCTGATCCTTTCCACCGATGTTCGCAGATTCCCAAAATGTGTATCCCCGTTTTTTTATTCGTCTCGTCACTTATTATTTGATACTTTCCCTCATACATACTTCTTACATTCCATGTTCCTACTCTTATTTTTCTTTTTAGTTTGATGCAGGGGTTTTCCTTAGTAACACCGTCAGGATTTTGTCCGTCATCATGATTACTAGCACTGACCTCTGTCTCACACTCTTCCCCAGTGTTAAAATTAGATCTATCTGGCCTCGGATCCTCACCACCAGATCTTTTTCCTATTTGACTTTCCATGTTGCTGTTTGGGTTTCTTTGTATATTTCCAGAAGATAGTTTACCATTGCTTTCCTTCTGGGCAATGACTGTACTAGTCAGTGATCGTAGCCATTGTCCTTATATTGAGATCATCTGCCTACCATAATAGAATGGTGACCATAACCGACATTATCTATTGGCTGCTCTCCCATTCAATCCACTACCTGCTCCCATGGGTTCACGTCACCCTGATCGGGGGGCTATAGTATAGTATAGTATAGTATAGTATAGTATAGTATAGTATAGTACAGTATAGTATAGTATATTCTTTCTAATATAAAGACACCTTAAGCTCATAGGATTCTATGGAGATTTTAATTAGGATGTTTTCTTCCCACTCGTTTGTTCTCAGTTCCATTTTTTTCTGTTCATTCGTTGTGTTCTTGATTCTTTGTTTTCTACAAACTCGCTCTGTTCTTCTTTCATGTTTTCTACAAACTCGCTCTGTTCTTCTTTCATGTTTTCTACAAACTTGCTCTGTCATTCTTTCATGTTTTCTACAAACTTGTTCTGTTATTCTTTCATGTTTTCTACAAACTTGTTCTGTTCTTCTTTCACTTTTTCCCATAAATTCGCCACACCCCCTTGCCAACGAATCCTATTTTCTTGCTACTGACTTCCTCGTGTTATCATTACTTTGTACTTTCAGTGACGACATCATTTCTCTTTCTGTCTCTGTCTCTGTCTCTCTCTCTCTCTCTGCGTGTGTGTGTTGTATGTGCTCACGCGCGCACACAGTTCTGTAAAACCTGGCGTACCTGTCACTGGGGACCGAATTTTAATTTTGTACAGGGAGTTCGCAAAGTCAGTTTTCACTATCCCAGTATTGATTCCCGGTATCGTAGTGGTATATTAGCGGCTGTGATATCTAGGCACATCTACCTGCCATATGGTTGCGTGACTGGAGTCGGCGATCAAGCGTGCTGATAAAAAAATGTTACGTAATATGAGCTAATCAGACACACACCTTATAACACATGTTGGAAATTATGTCTTGTGAGACTATGCACGCTTAAACACGTTTAATTTTGATTTTATTCGCAAACACTGTTCTTATTTCTGTTTGTGATATGTTTCTTATGTACGTGTATTTTATGTGTTAACATATCCCGAGAGGTGAAACCAGGCCTCATCTGTAAAAAAGATGACACCAAGAGCATCAGCAGTTTTAGTTTGAATGAAATTTGTAAACCATTCACAGTAGCAGAGTCATTTTTCATGATCCGCCGGCTGCAGTTGTTGGACCGCAGTTACTTTATAAGGGAAGAGTTTCACGCTTTCTCGGACCGCTCTATGCGCTGCTGCAAGTCTGATACCTTCCTGTTGTGCCAAATTCCGCAAGGCCTTTGATGGATTCCGAAACACAGAGTCAGAAATGCCCGATAACTTCTCCTCGTTAAGTTTAGATGGTCTCACACCACAATGTGAGTCTGTCACTGAGCCTGTTTCACGGAAATTTCTCAATAAACTACACTGCGATGAGCTACTGGTGTTCCTAGGAATGGTTCAGCAAACCTCTCCCGCACTAAATCAGTGTATGTATTTCCTTCCCGAAATACGTGTTCAACAAGAAAAATACGCTCCTCCAGTGAAAAAATCGTACTGAATAAAATGATTTAAACAATTCGCCCGCCGTGCGCTTCAAACGCTGCTTAACAACTGAATACACTAACGCAGAAGACAGTGAATGTTACACAGCAGATTTCAACACCCCAACGTACGCAGGTAGATGTGCCTAGATATCTCAGCCATTAAGATACCACTACGATACCGGAATCGATACTGGATTACTGCATAATGACTTTGCGAACTCCCTATACTTTATTTTGATCATGTGTAGTGTCAGGTATAAATTACCACAAGTAGATAGACTTTTGTGCGCAGGTAGTAGGCAGATCACAATTTTCGAAGTAAAAGAATAGATCACAGCAGATCAATCGATTCGTGTCTCCTATGACGTCCCTGTACACCCTCTGAGATGTGCCCTGTGACGTCCCCTGTTACATGCTTGTGACGTGCTCTTTGACGTCCCCTGTTACATGCTTGTGACGTGCTCTTTGACGTCCCATGGTACATGTTCTGTTAGGTACCGTTTGGTGTGCTCTTAGAGTGCCCTGTTACGTGGTCTTTGACGTGCTCTGTAACCTTCTCTGTAGCGTCCCCTGTTACATGCCCTTTGATGTGTCCCGTACATGCCCTATTATGTGTCCTGTGACGTCTCCTGTTACGTGCCCTTTGATGTGTCCCGTACATGCCCTATTATGTGTCCTGCGACGTCTCCTATTACATGCCCTTTGATGTGTCCCGTACATGCCCTGTTATGTGTCCTGTGACGTCTCCTGTTACTTGCTCAGTGACATCCCCTGTTACATTGCCTGTTACGTGCTCTTTGACGTGTCACGCACATGCCCTGTTACGTCCCCTGCGACGCATGACTATCTTTTCTGTTCTCATCAACGTCTTGCTGTGTGCTTGTCATAATTTCCTACCGATTTCCGATGTACGTTTTTTCCCTAAAATAACAATCTTCTGATTTACGACAAATAAAGTCTATAATTAGCTCCGATATTTCCCAGACACGAATTAATCCTTTCGTCTGTTTGTGAAATATATAATTACAAAAACTGCATCCATTTCGGATCTGTACAAATATTTCGCCATTTGCCAATGAATTTAATTATTTCATTGATTCCTGATTTATATATTCAAGTTTACGTGCTCTACCTGTATAATTGCTTCACAAACTGTAGATATGCAGTACATAATTACTTTACCTATTCCCAACATGTTTTAATATAATTGTTTCGTCCGCCTGTTACATTGTTTTACTCATTATTTTTAACTCGCCAGTTTGTCATCTGGGATGATTTCTCCACAGACATTCGACCTGTGCATCGTCCTGATCTCCTTTATCGTGGACCTAGTGTGTATGCAGATCATGCCCCGGTACAAGATCCAGGACTTTGTCTTCATCCTGGCTTTTCTGCTGCCCTGGCGGGTGATCAGAGTTGTCAACAGTGAGTTATTAAGTCAGGAAGACAATCGGTTACAACATTTAGTAGAGAAGATGATCGGTTACAACATTTAGTAGACAAGATGATCGGTTACAACATTTAGTAGACAAGATGATCGGTTACAACATTTAGTAGATAAAACGATCAGTTATGACATTTAGTAGACAAGATGATCGGTTACGACATTTAGTACATAAAACGATCAGTTATGACATTTAGTAGACAAGATGATCGGTTACAACATTTAGTAGAGAAGATGATCGGTTACAACATTTAGTAGAGAAGATGATCGGTTACAACATTTAGTAGACAAGATGATCGGTTACAACATTTAGTAGACAAGATGATCGGTTACGACGTTTAGTAGAGAAGATGATCGGTTACGACGTTTAGTAGAGAAGATGATCTGTTACGACGTTTAGTAGAGAAGATGATCTGTTACGAGGTTTAGTAGAGAAGATGATCTGTTACGACGTTTAGTAGAGAAGATGATCTGTTACGACGTTTAGTAGATAAAACGATCAATTATGACATTCAGTAGATAGAGAAAAATTAAATAGAAATGTTCCTTTGAAGCAATGGATTACAGAAGGGACAGAAGACCCTTGAAATAGTTGAAGAAAAGATGTGAAGATAAATTTGGAGATTGCTTCTTCGCTGTTCCTTTGGATACTTGTACTTGCTTGTACTTGTACGAACTCCCTGTAATTGCGAGCTGTTGTTCTTTGCAGCCGATGCTGTAGAGGTGTTGAGGCACAGCATCGTATCGGCGTGGAGGCGGGTTATGGAGGATACTTTTTCAGTCCTGGAGTACAGCTAAAAAGCAAGGGGTGTGCAATGCTTCTTTAATAGACTCCACCACCATGGGGACTTTGGCTATTCATGGCCCGTTAGCCAGGCTATAACTGTTATTGAGGGTATAAACGGAGCTATGGGACAGGGTCTTGGTCAGCTATGCTTCGCTAAACCTGACGCTAACATATCAGCTATGGGTCGCTGATTGCCTCATCGGACAAGCATTTTCACCCCCCCCCCCCAATTCCTTACGGTATATATTCCTTGTTCTAGTTCCATGTCCAAACTCACTGGAAATGAGTTCAATCAAGTCCGTGACATAACTGCCGGAACGAGGGTTCGTGTCAGAATCATAGATGTGTGTCGCTGCTGGCGAGATTCTTCAGCTGCCGTGCGTGGAATGGGCTCCTCCCAGCCAATGAAGAAAGAAGCAATGGGGTTGCCGTGCGACACGACGGTGGAAAAGGTGAAAGAAAGGAATAAGCGAAGTAAACAGTAGTCAAATCATGGCACCTCTGGTCTGAGGGTCGGCCACGTCCTACGTGGACTCATATCGGGCGAAATGCCTGAACTGTCTTAACCCAGAGGTTAAGACACTGCTGGCGAGATTCTTTGATGCCGCGCATGGAGTGAAGCTCCTCCCGGCCAAGGAAGAAAATGCGGAAAACCAATCAGGGTTGCTCTGTGGCGCCGATGTAAAAAGGTGATGGAAAGGATAAAGTGAAGCCTAATCGGTATGTCCAGTAGTATCGCGGCGAGAGCTACCTATACCATGGCGCCTCTGTTCTGTAGGTCGGCCACGTCCGAAATACACCCATACTGATAAAATATGCCTAAAGCGACTTACACCAGGGGTGAAACTTGATGGCTACGCATGTCACGGTACCTCTGCTCTAGAGGTCGGTCATGTTCTAAACACGCCCATACTGGGATAATGCCTAAACTGGCTCAACCCAAGGGTAGAAGTCACTAGTGGTGAGGATTCATCCTCCCGGACAAAAGCTCCATCCTGGTCACAACTAGGAAGGGTAGCGGCCACGACCACAAAATTCTGAAGTCGGAGACACTGGACCAGAGCAGTCTAGACAGGCAACCACCTCTCACCCGGCGGGGATGTATGCGTATCCAAATCACGCCGAGATTTTCCGGTGAGAAAGTCAACGCTGGACTGGATGGGCAACCACCTCTCTCTCGGCGGTGATACGCGGGTATCTCAAAACACGTCGAGGTTTTCCGGTGAGAAAGTCTAACTCTGGCCCGGATGGGCCACCACCTGTCACCCAGCGGGGATATACTCATATCCAAAACACGCCGAGGTTTTCCGGTGAGAAAGTCCAACTCTAGATCAAACTGGTGCAACCAAAACCACGGTGTCACGCAATCCCGCTTCTGACACCCACCAAGAATACAGACTCAAGCCCTGCGATACTCTGAACCTCTTGTGGTCCTCTCGGGGAACTTTGGGATCCACATGGGTCCATGGGACCTATAGAGGACCACAGGGGTAAATTCAGTAGGTTCACAGGGCGGTCTTGGTGGTAGAAGCGAACGAAGAAGAAGAAGAATAGACGTGTGTGGAACTTTGATCTTCTTCTTCTTCTTCCTCTTCGACCCACTCCCTGGAACTGCGAGTTGATGCTATTTGCATTCAGTGCGGTGAAGATGGTGAGGCACAACATCGTAGCTGATTGACAGCGGGTTAAGGTCAGGGTACCCTCTAAGATTTTTCAGGGTTCGTGCACAAAAATGTCGACGCGTGTGCAGATATAATATAAAAAAATATTATTTTGTGTGCAAATGTGCGTCGAAACATCAAATTACAGAGCACTGTTTAATGTTTTCACTCACACACACACACGCGCGCACGCACACACACAAAGAATGTTAAAATTCGGAAAAAAAATCTTTGAAACAAACTCATATAAACCTATCGTATTTGTATTCAGCAAATATTATGGCACACAGAGGAACATTAGGAAATTAAAACATAAAAATAGATCGTTACTACTTTTGCGCAGCTTATAAAATTTCGTGCCCAGCATGGTCGTTTCCTGTGTGCCCTACCGCTCAGCTTAGAGGGAGCATTAGCTATGGCGGCTACACTTTCAGACCCTGAGTGGGGATAGGCAGACTTTACCCCTTCATGGGGACTGACACGATCCGTTAGGCATTGTGGGCCTGTTACTAAGGGTACCAACGTAGAGGTGGGCTATGGTTTGCCAACCCAGACGCTAACATGTCAGCTATCGTTCCGGTGACTGCCAAATCTGACAGCGTCGTCGCCATCCATTTTTTTGTCAGTAGGATTAAAAACTCGATGACTGAGAAATCCTGAACCTCTAAGTCAAGTTCAAGGTCATGAGAAGTATTCTCCAGGTTTTGATTTGTTTCTTGTGCGCACTACCCAGGCCTTGCAGATCTCCCTGGGATATGTTGATGCTACGGACGCGTACTACGTCTTTCTGGTAATAAATCTGATGAAGTAGAAACAACTTTATTCTCCTTCATGACGTGAGTCCAGACTGTCATCAAAATAAAGCTGTCACGGGACCGTGACGCTGTTCTGGTCCCGTTAAATGATTATAGTCTAGACTGTAACATTACCTCGACACACACGCATACATCAATGCCCGCGAGGGATTGAGAAATGAACAGCCAGTTCTTGAAGCTGTAAGTCCAATCATTTATGATATATAAGATGTGAAAAAAACTGGGGAAGATGGAAGCAAGCTCCAAGCACTTAACACCAAATCGATAATGCAGGCTCGGACCAACTGATAATTCACCGCGGACCACTTACCAGGATACACCGGCCAAGACCGCCACAACAGCACGACGTAAGTCTAGACTGTAACCCAACCATCCCAGAGAATGTATCTTAATTTGGTTGTTTCCCCCCTATCAGTAATGTATCATAGCTGCCATACATCGTCTCCCTGCAGACTTTGGTGTATCTACCGTGAACCTCACTCAGCTTCTAAATAGGTCATCTTCTCAGATCCTCCGTCTCTATCAGCACGGGCTTATGACCAGCCATGGCGATGTTACAAGCCTTCAGTAACTCAGAACTATGGTTCAGTCAGTCAGTCAGTCATTTGCATGTCCCTTGCGGAACTTTGCCTCTCTAACAGCTCTCCTGTAGGTCTCTCCATTGATGCCCTGCTGCTGATGCATCCATTCGCAATCATCAACGATGTCTTGTAGCTTGGTCTTCTTCTCTTTCTTTCTCCCATTATGTACCCTTCCAGGACTGTCTTCTCTAAACTCTCATGTTCTGTTTAATCTTCTTTACCAGCCAACCTTCTTCAAAATTAAGTTCTTGTAGTATGGATATGTTTGTAACTATGTTTAAAATGCTCAAATATCCATTTAGAAAACTAAATAGAGAAAATATCCAATGCGTGAAAGGCATAACTATGCTTGGATAGTCTGTGTAAGTTGGTAGCAGCAAAGAAAACTTAATAACATTTGTATGATCCACGAAAGGACTTAACTAATGAAGTTTCTGCTCCCACCAGGCCTGGTCGTGGCGGTACAAGACCACGAGCACTTCCGCCTGAAGCTTATATATGGCAGGAAGAAGAAGATAGTGAACAGTTTACGAGAGTCGGAGATCAAGCTGCAGTTGTTCAGGGTAAGTCAGTGCTAAGACGTTCACAGCATTCAAACACTGTCATCACTTCATCATCATCATGTGCCATGCCTGGAGGCTTCGGCGACCATGGCTCTCCACAGTTTCAGATCTTCCATGATCTCCATCAGTTCTGCTGTTGCGCATCACAAGCCATCTGAGAGTTTCTCTCTTGGTCTTCCTCTTCCTTTCCTGTCTCGTTGTCACGACGATTTCAATCCCACCTCCTCTCATTACATGGCCAATAAATCTTGATTGTCTCCCCGGGTAGTTTGTTCATTAAAGTTCATTTCTCACTGAGTATCTTAGGCATTCCTCATTTGTTGCTTTGGTTGTCCAAGGTATTCATAACATTCTTCGTAGAAACCACATTTCAGTTGCCTCTAAGGCTCTTGTTTTTGTTACTGAACATGATTCGCTTCCATATAATAGTTCATTCATTCATTTGTATGTCCCTTGCGGAACTTTGCCTCCATAACAGCACTCCTATAGGCCTCTCGGTTGTGAGAACGATGGCCTGCTGCTGATGCATCCATGTGCAGATCATCACCGATGTCTTGCAGCCATCTTTGCTTTGGTCTTCCTCTCTTTCTTTTTTTCATTATGTACCCTTCCAAGACGGTTTTCTCTAGATTATTATGACGTTTAATGTGTCCAAAATATTTAAGTTTTCTCTCTTTAATCCTCTTTACTAACCAGCCTTCTTCAATATTAAGCTCTTGTAGTATGGATATATTTGTTCTTTTTTTTTGTCCATAGTATCTGAAGAACTCTTCTGTAGCATTTACATTCAAAGGCATTTATGTGTTTCTCAGATGTTTTGTTAAGTGTTCAGGTCTCATGGGCATATTTTGCGATGGGAAAGATGCATGCCCTTAAAAATCTTATTTTTGTAGTTCTGTCTGTTTCTCTTCACAGATTCTTTAGTTGTTTTCCTCCTTTTAATTTCCCTCATTGTACCCCCATTATTAGTTAGCAGTGATCCAAGATATTCAAAACTTTCCACTTCTTCCAGTTTTTCCTCATTGATACATATTTCAGCTGCCTTGTTTGTTTTATTAGTTGTCATCAATTTAGTTTAAGATAGAGGTTTTGCTCTTCTCTTCGCTGTTCTTACGGACTGACATAATTAGTAGCACTGGCTCGATAAAGCATTTCAAGACTCTTTTCCTATTGTCTGTTAGCAAAAAAACAGATTCCATTTTCTGAAATGCTGTCTTTGTTTGATGTATTCTGTCTTTGACCTTTGTGAAACATTTACCATCAGATCATTTACAGAACTAATTTCTGTATTTCGGATTTATTGATAAATGGTGTACCTACATCCACGCGAGTGAAAACCTAATTAGCTGCTGTTGTTGGAGAGTAGATTTTAGAATAATATCATTGTTTAAGGCGGTGTAACCTACAGTTCGTCTCTTAACTTTGTGAAACAGAGCTATCAAATGTCCAGCATTGACAGCTTGGATGCCTATAGTATTTGACTGATTGCAGTGTCACAACGGCCACTTGTTGGAAACACCGGGATAAGAAAAGAAGAGCAGAATAAAACCTTGACCTAATTTGTGTCCTGGCTTTGTTGAAATCGTCTCTGATGGAATTATATTTGAACTAATCCAAGATTATTGACATTTTGTTTTCTCCATGTATGAAGTGGACTTGATACCGGGACTACAGCAGAACGATAATGGAGGGGTTGGTTGCTAGGAGACGGGGAAAAGGGCAGCTGAGCAGACGATTGGCTGATCAGTCATATCAGTGTGAACACCACACTCACTGAGGCAGGCAAGCTGCTGCTGGCTAGATAACGGAATGTTTTTCAGATAGACATTTAAGACAGCAGTGTTCTGTTAAAGACAAGTCACTCGCTGTTTGGTTACTTATAGATGTAGGAGAAAAGAGCCTCAGATGAATTAACTTAGGAACATAAAGATCAAATAGTGTAAACCTCTAAAGAGGACATTGTTAAGAGAGGCCAAATTAATAGGCATAAAATCCCTTTAAGAGAGGCCAAATTAATAGGCATAAAATCCCTTGATAAGATTGAAAAGCTCGCCGAAGACAGGAAAAATTGGTGAAATACCTTGCGAGCCCTCCGTGACATTTAACAGCATGGGAAGGATATAAGAAGATATAAGATAAGTGTAAAAATCAATGCTAGCGTGCAGAGATGTCTTTATGAAAACAACAGATGCGGAGATGTCTTGACGAGAGTAGTGGATGTAGAGGTGTCTTTACAGAAGTAGTGGATGTAGAGGTGTCTTTACAGAAGTAGTGGATGTAGAGGTGTCTTTACGAAAGTAGTGGGTGTAGAGGTGTCTTGACGAGAATAGTGGATGTAGAGGTGTCTTTACAGAAGTAGTGGGTGTAAAGATGTCTTTACGAAAGTAGTGGGAGTAGAAGTGTCTTGACGAGAATACTGGATGTAGAGGTGTCTTGATGTTGAAAGTAGTGGATGTAGAGATATCTTTATGAAAGTGGTGGATGTAGAAGTATCTTTACGAAAGTGGTGGATGTAGAGATATCTTTACGAAAGTACTGGATACAGAGATATTTTTACGAAGGTTGTGGATGTAGAAATGTCTTCACGAGAACAGTGGATGTAGAGATATCCTCACGAAAATAGTGGATGTGGAGAAATCTTAATGGAGGAAGTGAATGCAGAAGTGACGAGCTGACTCTTCAGAAAATTCTAGTGTTTAAAGAGAAAAAAAACCCCGCAGAATGTGTCCATCAGATAACACTCAAGATATTCTCCGACGTGCGTTTGCTGAGAGACTAAAAGAAATGTAAGAGTTTGTCAAGAAGTTGCCGGAGAGTAAGCTGGTCATGATCCTAGCAATCCTCTGTGAACAGTTCGGACCACATTGCGAGGTGAGAGTGCACCATGAGGCAAAACTGAGATGAGAGTGCACCCTGAGGCAACACTGAGATGAGAGTGCACCATGAGGCAACACTGAGATGAGAGTGCACCATGAGGCAAAAATGAGATGAGAGTGCACCCTAAAGCAGCACTGAGATGAGAGTGCACCATGAGGAAACACTGAGATGAGAGTGCACCATGAGGCAACACTGAGATGAGAGTGCACCATGAGGCAACACTGAGATGAGAGTGCACCATGAGGCAACACTGAGATGAGAGTGTACCCTGAAGCAGCACTGAGATGAGAGTGTACCCTGAAGCAGCACTGAGATGAGAGTGTACCCTGAAGCAGCACTGAGATGAGAGTGTACCCTGAAGCAGCACTGAGACGACAGTTCTCTCTCGCTCTCCCTCCCTCCCTCTCTCTCTCTCTCTCTCTAATAATGTGTGTGTGTATATATATATAAACGCTACTGTCTGTATGATAGTTAAAGATAGAAATCTGACCCATGTTTATCTCTACAGACGCAGTGCAACGCCCTCAAACGTTTGTGTTTTAACGAAGGCATCGACGAATCTAAAATTGATCAAATCTTGATGGTGGAAGAATGTGTTGTCAGTAAGTACTTCAGTTTTTAAAATCCATTTACTTTTTTTTTAAACAGAAATTTAGACTTTTAGGATCTTAGACTCACGTGTACTAATACCCATTAGTTGTAAGAGATGTGACAAGTTTTGACAAGGTTATATGTTTTTACATCTTGTTTAATTGAACAAAATTCTAAAAGACTCGTTAATTCTTAAATCAGGCCAATCTGGAGTCTTATTTTAGAAATGCCAACAACGGATGTCATTTCGCTTTAAAATTATCTCCCCTTGAAAGCATTGTGGCTGTCCGTTTTTCCTAACTTCATATTGTTCTAATCTGCGCTGCACGAGACAAATCTAATTATTAAAAGCGTGTAAAAAAAATTCTCTTTGTTCATTTTCTTTCTGGCTCTTTGAAAGTTCTGGAAGTTAATTTTCTACTTCCCATTGTTGTTAAACTGACTGCATGCTGAGCATAAGTTTTTTTTTAAAATTTGTCTACAAACTCATTAGGACTGTAGGAAAGAAAGAAATGATTTGATTTTTACTGGCTTCGGTCTTACTGAGTTTAAGAAATAAGTTTATTGTCCATATTTACAATATTCCATAATTTCCTGGGTAATGTTCCTTTGTGATACCCGGGCAAACGAAGGCGACATGATTGCAGAGATAAGGGGTTAACAATGAGAGATAACGAAAGAGTAGACGAGTAGAGCATTTAGTAAAATATGTGTTAAAATGTCCATTTGTTCGTGGTGCAGTTTTGAAAGAAAATCTCTAAGAAACAGCCTGCTAAAGCACATGTCCCGAATACTTAGTACTTAATCTCATTTGTTTTATGAAAGTACAAATCTAATATGCTTTTTTAGGCGATTTTCTCATGAAATTGGTATTTCCTTCATTGGCTGTTGTCATTCAAATTTCAGTTTTCTTCCTGTGAAAGTTTGGACTGTGCTTTTCAGAAAAGAAGTTGACAGATTTGTTTGAAACCATACTTAATTTTAACTTTATAAATTGGAATGTAAATAATTGGAGAGACATGGCGATTAAGATTTCTGGTTTCTGGTCTAAAGGTTTTGCAAGTTCACACTCCAGTGAAAAAAAAAATGAAGATTTGCATATTTTAACGATAATACACTAGGAATAACACATGATAATACCCGTGATAATACACTTGGAATAACACATGATAATACCCGTGATAATACACGTGACAAAACAGGAAATAACCAAATGAATCCTGAAAAATCATTAAAGAGATCAAAAGACGAAGATGGAAATGGCTGAGCCACATACTACGAATGAAAAAAAAAAAAAACAACAACAACAACAAAACAAATAAGACACCCCTATATTGTCGTGACTTAGGAAAATGAAAAATGAAAAAGGAGCAGACCATTATGAGCACGGAAACCTCCACAAAATAGTAAGAACTAATGGAAGATTATAGGTGTACCGACCTGCTCCAAGACATTGATTGGCTGGGAAACTTTTGTTGATGTCTTATGCTCAATTTGGGAGTACAGGGTACTTATGGTGATGATGATGATGATTCTGACTGTTTAAAAAAAAAGCAAATGCCATTAATTTTCATGATAGGATCATTGACAAAACGTGGCACAAGAAACATCCAGGAAGATTACATGCCTGGAAAAAAAAAGCCAGGACAGTAAACATCCAAAACCTTTCACCTTAATTTCTTAGCAACAGAACACTTTGAAGTGTTCTCATTAGTAATAGCAAAGTTAAAGTTATATATATATATATATATCAGGAATTGTAAACTATAGAGAAATTAAAGAGGAGTTCTGAATAGAAGTAAAAAATAGGTATGACGTGTTATCTGATTGTGGGATATTATTTCAAGTTGTACATAATAAACAGGTAACCTTTAAACAAATCAATGCACCAAGCATTAGAGGCATCAGCACCAAAGACACAAAGATTGGCCAGGAAAAAAAGTGGGTGACATTCTAGAATTTACTGAGAAGAGACGTAAGAACTAAAATAACCAAACAACGTCAATGGAAGAAAGAGAAAAAAAAGGTGGGTATTGGAGCAATAGTTGCGACAGAAAAATAAGTTCCATAATGACGAAACATTTATACAGAAATATAAAAGAATTTTGCGTGAAAAGATGGGAGTAAAGGTAAAGCAACAGGCTGTTTGACAGCAGAGGACGGCAAATCTGTTCTGGAAGTAAAGGGATATCATGTGGAGAAGAACACACAAGAGACAAGACCTCTTAAGAGTAAAAATATTCTGGAAAGGCTGGATATTAGGAGTTAGACAACGACCCACCAGTGTGGCAAGGGAGATAAACGTAACATTAGACAGTGGTTCTCAAATATTTTAAGGCTGCTTCCCCTTTTGCTGTCCAGGCATAAACACAACAAATAAACATGCACCTCTTTCGCGGTATTAGATCTACTGCAAATGGAAAGCAGTGGCTATTGAAATATAATGCTATCTCGTATGTAAAATTAAAGTTTGCAAATCGTTTTATTTAAAGCAGCATGACTTATTTCTAGCTGGTTCATTGGAGTGGGGTTTTTTTGTAATATTTTATTTGGACGGACATGTCCGATTCGGTGATATCAGATTCTTGGTGTATGATTATCCGCTTCTTGGTGCAGGGATAATAGTATCTTGGTAGAGGGATAATGCTTCTTGGTGTAGGATTACTGTTTCTTTGTACAGCGATAATATTTTCTTTGGTGTAGGATTATCCTCTTCTTGGAGCAGGGATGATAGTTTCTGGTGGAGGAGCATCCGTTTTTTTGTGCAAGGATAATAGTTTCTTGGTGTAGAACTATCTGCTTCTTGGTGCAGTGATAATAGTTTCTTGGTGTAGGATTATCTGCTTCTTGGTGCAGTGATAATAGTATCTTGGTGCAGGGATAATAGTTTCTTGATGTAGTATTATCTGCTTCTTGATGCAGGGATAGTAATTTATTGATGTAGTATTATCTGCTTCTTGATGCAGGGATAATCGTTTTTTGATGTAGTATTATCTGTTTCTTGGTGCAGGGATGATAGTTTCATGGTGCAAGGATAATAGTTTTTTGATGTATTGTCTGCTTCTTGGTGCAGGGATAATAGTTTCTTGGTGCAGGGATAATAGTTCCTTGATGTAGTATTATCTGCTTCATGGTGCAGGGATATAGTTTCTTGGTGTAGTATTATCTGGTTCTCGGTGCAGGAATAATAGTTCCTTGATGCAGTATTATCCGCTTCTTGGTGAACTGATGAACATTTTAGTTCATTCTAATTCAAACTCAACCTTTCTACTCATAATTTGCCGGGTTACCTAAATTATTTGCTTATGCAAAACATATTTTTGCACATGCATTACTTAGTAGGGAACATTTCCCTGGAGAACCACAGAAAGCACCGATGAAGACCTAAAGACAAGTTGCAGAATACAGGGAAGTATATAAAATCATCATAAATTAAAACAACCAAAATTTCTTGGATGTTTCATAAGAAAATAGGTTGGGTTAACTAGCAACCAGTGGAAAACTTATAGTGTCAAAGAAGTATAAAGCACGAATGAAAATGATCCCCACTGCAGTTCGAAGCCGTATATAACGATTGACTGAAATACCAGTTACGTCTACACATTGCTGCCATTTTTACCTTCTGTTAGTAGAACTTGCTTCTTTGATTTTATCTCTCAGCTGCATTTTAGTTTAATCCTTGTTTTAGATTTTGAAAGAGAAGGAAATATTCAGTTTTATGCATTTATTTATTTATTTATTTTGCATGGCTTTACTTCTTGTGTTTTTTTCCCTTTGATTCAGTTCCACAGACCACGTTTGTGTCGTGTTTCGCTGGCGTTCGTTTGTCCAAGCATTACAGAGACTCATTTAGAAAGGTTACTTTCAGTTTAGTTATTTACCCTCAAACTACGCTGGAGTTCAAGGTCGATGTGCATTCTTTACTCTCAGACAAAATAGAAAACATGGACTGATATTCACATTTTTAAAAATAGTATTTTAATCTTCCAAATACAAATATATATTGGATTCTTCCGCCTTTGAACTACTTATGTAGGAATTACTGCATGGAATTCTTTCTATATTGAATTCCTTTATGCCATCGCATTATTTTTCAGTGAATTTTTTTCATAAAGATTTCAATCTATATATAAATTTTTCTGTAAAAAATTTTCTGTATAATTCTGTGTTTATAGAATTTAAAAACCAACTAAATATGCTTCTTACATCCTTCCCATGCCGTTAAACGTTACATAGGGCTCGTATGGTAGTTCGCCAAGTTTTCCTGTTTTCAGCCAGCTTTTCAACCTCATCAAGGGATTTTATGCCTACTAATTTGACCTCTCCTAGCAGTCTTCTTCTTCTTCTTCTTCTTCGTTCGCTTCTACCACCAAAACCGCACTGTGGTCCTACTGAATTTACGCCTGTGGTCCTCGTTAGGTCCCGTGGTCTCCTTGTGGTCCCCGAAAGGACCACACGAGATCCACGAGAGGACCACAAGGGGTTCAGAGTATCACAGGGCTTAGCCTGTATTCTTGGTGGGTCTCAGAAGCGGGATTGCGTGACACCATGGTTTTCATTGCACCAGTTTAGTCTAGGGTTGGACTTTCTCACCGGAAGACCTCGACGTATTTAGGATATCAGTGCATCCCCGCTGGGTGAGAGGCGGTAGCCCACCCAGGCCAGAGTTGGACTTTCTCACCGGAAAACCTCGACGTGTTTTGAGATACCCGTATATCACCGCCAGGTGAGAGGTGGTTGCCCATCCAGTCCAGAGTTGGACTTTCTCACCGGAAAACCTCAGCGTGATTAGGATACGCAAACATCCCCGCCGGGTGAAAGGTGGTTGCCTATCTAGACTGCCCTTGTCCAGTGTCTCCGACTTCAGCATTTTGCGGTCGTGGCCGCTACCCTTCCTAGTTGTGACCAGGATGGAGCTTTTGTCCAGGAGGACGAATCCTCGCCACTGGTGACTCCCACCCCTGGGTTGAGCCGGTTTAGGCACATTATCCCAGTATGGGCGTGTTTGGGACGTGACCGACCTCTAGAGCAGAGGTACTGTGACATGCATAGCCTTCAAGATTCACCCCTGGTGTGAGCCGGTTTAGGCAAAATTCACCAGTATGGGTGTATATCAGGCGTGACCGACCTCTAGAGTGGAGGTGGCATGACATGTCTAGCCATCAAGTTCCAGCCCTGGTGTGTGCCGGTTTATGCATATTTCACCAATGTAGGTGTATTTCGGACTTGGCCGGCCTCTAGTCCAGAGGTGCCGTGATTTGACTGTTTGCTTCGCTTTATCCTTTCTACCACCTTTTCCGCAGTGATGCTGCGCGGCAACCTCATTTGCACCTTTCTTCATTGGCCGGGAGGAGCACCGCTCCACGCACGGCAACTGAAAAATCTCGCCAACAGCGGCAGATGAGCTACCAAACGTGCCACTCATCTACCCTAAGTATCTGGTTTTCAGGCGCAAGATATTCGCCCTCGCCCCTTCTCCTGTCAGTTTAAACAGTTCTGCCACGGGAAGGCCAGGAGCTGGACTTGACTGCCAGAGGCTGTTTGAAACGCATTTACAGTCCTTAGAACCTCTCCTAGCAGTGTCCTCTTTAGAGTCTCACGTGGCCGACCTCTTATTCTTCAGCCTGTTGTGTTTCACTTGACAGGGAAATTCTTTGACTGTTTCTTCTCATCATAAATTTGCTACTGATAGCTTTATTTGTATATTACACTCTCTCTGTACAGATTTCATGGAAGTGGTTTGTCCCACCTTGACGGCCCGCAGTTTTAAAGCGATCTTCCGGAGACCAGTGCTCTTCCCAGACCTCCTCGCGCCTGGTCTTGTCCTGCCATTTAATATTTACAGTCCTTCGCAGTCCTTCATGAATGTTTGTATCCTCCTTCGTATCGCCTTAGACATCACTCAGACATCACTCATGTCTCCGAACCTTATAACAGGACGGTCCTTACACGTGTATTAAAGAGCCTAAGTTTGGTTTCCTTTCTGATGTTCTTTGATGCCTATATTTTGTTAAGACTCAGCCTTGGTTATTTCACCTTTAACACCTTTTCCACTTACCCCGGATATATCCACTGTGCTGCCTAAATATGTGAAATACTCGACTTCCTCAACTGACACTCCTTCAATTTCTATGAGGTTATTGCATAAGTTGTTGCCTTTCATTATCTTTATTTCTATGTTTATTTATATGTACCTTTCTAAGAGAAAACTTAATTATTGTGGACACATTAAACTTTACGAGAATTTAGAGAAGACCGTCTTGGAAGGGTACATAATGGGAAAAAGAAAGAGAGGAAGACCAAGGTGAAGATGAGTACAAGACATCGCTGGTAACTGCAAATGGATCCATCACCAGGGCACACAATAATTAGTGTATAAGTATATAACTATACACGAAGCACTGCAGTAAAGCTGTGATACCAGAATGCATAAAATAGGAAAAAAAGTAGGAGCAGATTTATTACTTAACGATTACAAAGTTGTGACGTTTCGGCGTGAACCTTAATCATACAAAAACATACAGGACGAAGAAATAGAGAAATTTCTCTATTGAACAGATACGTAATGAAAAAAGCACCCAAATTTGTACATCACTTCCATATAAAATCAAACTATTTTGATCCATAAACGACTGTTTTAAAATCAACGATAAAATTATTTAGTTAATACTATAATGAAACCAAAATAATTCATAGAATTTGCTTCATATAACCTGTTGTATATAAGCCAGCACAGCTGATCGCGGTGCTGTATCAAACTGCACATTGACCTTGACAGCTCCTCCATCTTTTTTGTTTTAACGTTTTGTAACGATGCATTGGGACATTTTGTGAAACTGTGTGGCACACACGGGCTTGTCTGTATGCACCTGTAATTTGTTTTGCTGTATTTTATGTTAATAAGCTTTCACGTCTTATACAATCAATATCATACAGCTTCATATTGTGCAGATTTATCGTCTTACAAGTATACAGCCAATATCAGAATACTTCATACTGTGCAGCTATATCGTTTTATAAATATACAGTCACTATCAGAGAGGTTCGTATTGTGCAAATTTCTCGTTGACAAGTATACAGCCAATATCACATAGCTTCGTATTGTGGAGATTTCTCGTTGACAAGTATACAGCCAATATCATATAGCTTCGTATTGTGCAGATTTCTCGTTGACAAGTATACAGCCAATATCATATAGCTTCGTACTGTGCAGATTTCTCGTTGACAAGTATACAGCCAATATCATATAGCTTCGTATTGTGCAGATTTCTCGTTGACAAGTATACAGCCAATATCATATAGCTTCGTATTGTGCAGATTTCTCGTTGACAAGTATACAGCCAATATCATATAGCTTCGTATTGTGCAAATTTCTCGTTGACAAGTATATAGCCAATGTCACATAGCTTCGTATTGTGCAGATTTCTCGCTTTACATGTATACAGCCAATATCATGTGGTGGCGTGGAATAGATGTGCGGAGAGGGGAGATGATGATGATTACTTACTGAGAGACTGATGTGCTATAGAGGAGCACGTGGTTGCAGTTCTCGTAGTCATGCCGACGAGTGGCGGCTTTGGCTGTGTGCATTTGTAGATGGACAGGGCTGATAGCAGGACAAGGAATGACGACTTGTGACTTCTTCTAGAAGCAGAGGATTTACACCTTTTGCCATGTCCGTTACCTAAACCTAACCAGAGGAACTGTGTAATCTTTCTGTTCCCACTCGTTTCATAACCCAAAGCAAATTCATTCTCCATGGGCTCCACCACGACAAACATAATAAATAACACAAAAATGGGCAACAGGGTTTATTATGATTTTACACAGACCTGCACTCAATTTAGCCAGAAATCTCGATGAAACACGGAAGATCAATTGTTCATAATCCTGTATTATTCCCATATGACAGATCCTAACAGTTCCAAAAGCATCTGCTTAATAATCTCCTCATAAACATGGTTATCTTCTCCAAGAGCATGAGTTATCTTCTCTTAACATGATGATCCCTTTTTAAAAACAGGGTTATCTCCTTTTTAAAAACATAGGTATCCTCTTCAAATAAAAAAAAATTCCTCATAAAACCAGACATGATGATTTCCTCATGAAACTAAACAGTTTCCTTCTACCCAAACACCCATGACAACCAACTAGATTCTACAGAGTGTGTCCTTAAAGTTGGAAGCAAATAAACAACTGCCTTAGATTTTGTTAAATAAATCTTACCACCAGATACCTGAATAATATCCTAAATAGAAAGCGTTTACCTGTGAAAAATTTAGCTTAAAAGAACCAAATGCCAAAAAGCCTACCAGAAAATCACTTAATCTTGATATAACGTGGTTTCTGTTACAAATATAGAAGAACATATTTCGCCATGTTTGATAAGTGAAAATATCAAAATACTGGAATCTACAACCTCATTTGAAGCACTAGATAATATCTAATGTAGAAAAATAAATATAAAATATAGTAGTGAAACTTCATAAAAGCCTAGCCCACGTGGCTTATCTTACCATCCAAGTTAATACTTGGAAACTATTTCTACAAAGATCCTAATTTTACATTAAAATAAAAGCATAATCACACCCAAATATTCTAATCGCACAAATTGAGAAGAAATACTTTAGGCAAGGTCATCAATTACTCTATAGTGGAGGTAGGCTACGCATGGCCACTAGGCCTAATCCTGGGCTACGCATGGCCACTAGGCCTAATCCTGGGCTACACATGGCCACTAGGCCTAATCTTGGGCTACACATGGCCACTAGGCCTAATCCTGGGCTACGCATGGCCACTAGGCCTAATCCTGGGCTACGCATGGCCACTAGGCCTAATCCTGGGCTACGCATGGCCACTAGGCCTAATCCTGGGCTACGCATGGCCACTAGGCCTAATCCTGGGCTACACATGGCCACTAGGCCTAATCCTGGGCTACGCATGGCCACTAGGCCTAATCCTGGGCTACGCATGGCCACTAGGCCTAATCCTGGGCTACACATGGCCACTAGGCCTAATCCTGGGCTACGCATGGCCACTAGGCCTAATCCTGGGCTACGCATGGCCACTAAGCCTAATCCTGGGGCATATTACTGATCTGAGCCTTGCTGGGTTGATTTCGCTTCGAATCACGCGATTCAAGTGAGTCTCTTCTCCTGGCTCGGAAATCACGTAACACCAAGTCCCCCGACAGTTCGCTACGACCGATCATGCTATTTTTTTGTTACCACTGCTTAATCATACCACAATAATTTCGTACATTTTCCTCGCCAGCCTGTCTCTATCAGATACCTTCATTGTCCTCGCCAACCTGTTACTATCAGATACCTTCATTGTCCTCGCCAACCTGTCTCTATCAGATACCTTCATCTTCCTCGCCAACTTGTCTCTATCAGATACCTTCATCGTCCTCGCTAACCTGTTACTATCAGATACCTTCATCTTCCTCGCCAAATTGTCTCTATCAGATACCTTCATCGTCCTCGCCAACCTGTCACTATCAGATAGCTTCATCGTCCTCGCCACCCTGTCACTATCAGGTACCTTCATCTTCCTCGCCAACCTGTCACTATCAGATAGCTTTCATCGTCTTCGCCAACTTGTCACTATCAGATACCTTCTTCGTCCTCGCTAACTTGTCACTATCAGATACCTTCATCGTCCTCGCTAACTTGTCACTATTAGGTACCTTCATCTTCCTCACCAACCTTTCACTATCAGATACCTTCTTCGTCCTCGCTAACTTGTCACTATCAGATACCTTCATCGTCCTCGCTAACTTGTCACTATTAGGTACCTTCATCTTCCTTGGCAACCTGTCACTATCAAATAGCTTCATCTTCCTCGCTAACTTGTCACTATCAGATACCTTCATCTTGTTCGCCAACCTGTCCCTATCAGATAGCTTCATCTTCCTCGCCAATCTGTCACTATCAGATAGCTTCATTGTCCTCGCTAACCTGTCAATATCAGATAGCTTCATTGTCCTCGCTAACCTGTCAATATCAGATACTTTCATCGTTCTCGCCAACTTATCACGATCAGATATCTTCATCGTCCTCGACAACCTGTCTCTATCAGATAACTTAATCGTCCTCGCTAACCTGTTACTATCAGGTACCTTCATCTTCCTCGGAAACCTCTCACTATCAGATACTTTCATCGTCCTCGCCAACTTGTCACTATCAGATACCTTCATCTTCCTCGCCAGCCTGTCTCTATCAGATACCTTCATCTTCCTCGCCAACTTGTCACTATCAGATACCTTCATCTTCCTCGCTAACTTGTCATTATCAGATACTTTCATCGTCCTCGCCAACTTGTCACTATCAGATACCTTCATCCTCCTCGCCAACCTGTCACTATCAGACAGCTTCATCGTCCTCGCTAACCTGTCACTATCAGATACCTTCATCTTCCTCGCCAACCTGTCACTATCAAATAGCTTTGTCTTCCTCGCTCACCTGTCACTATCAGATAGCTTCATCCTCCTCGCTAACTTGTCACTATTAGATATCTTCATCGTCCTCGCTAACTTGTCACTATCAGATATCTTCATCTTCCTCGTCAACCTGTCACTATCAGATACCTTCATCGTCCTCGCCAACTTGTCACTATCAGGTACCTTCATCTTCCTCGCCAACCTTTCACTATCAGATACCTTCATCGTCCTCGCCAACCTGTCTCTATCAGATACCTTCATCGTCCTCGCCAACCTGTCACTATCAGATACCTTCATCTTTTACGCCAACCTGTCACTATCACATACCTTCATATTCCTTGTCAACCTGTCACTATCAGATACCTTCATCTTCCTCGCCAATTTGTCACTATCAGGTACCTTCATCTTCCTCGCCAACCTGTCACTATCAGATACCTTCATCTTCCTCGCCAGCCTGTCACTATCAGATACCTTCATCTTCCTCGCCAACCTGTTACTATCAGATAGCTTCATCGTCCTCGCCAACCTGTCACTATCAGATACCTTCATCGTCCTCGCCAACTTGTCACTATCAGGTACCTTCATCGTCCTCGCTAACCTGTCACTATCAGGTACATTCATCTTCCTCGCCAACCTGTCACTATCAGATACCTTCATCTTCCTCGCCAACCTGTAACTATCAAATAGCTTTGTCTTCCTCGCTAACTTGTCACTATTAGATATCTTCATCGTCCTCGCCAACCTGTCACTATCAGATACCTTCATCGTCCTCGACAACTTGTCACTATCAGATATCTTCATTGTTCTCGCCAACTTGTCACTGTCAGATAGCTTCATCGTTCTCGCCAACTTTCACTTTCAGATAGCTTCATCGTTCTCGCCAACTTGTCACTGTCAGATACCTTCATCTTCCTCGCCAACCTGTCACTATCAAATAGCTTTGTCTTCCTCGCTCACCTGTCACTATCAGATAGCTTCATCCTCCTCGCTAACTTGTCACTATTAGATATCTTCATCGTCCTCGCTAACTTGTCACTATCAGATATCTTCATCTTCCTCGTCAACCTGTCACTATCAGATACCTTCATCTTCCTCGCCAATTTGTCACTATCAGGTACCTTCATCTTCCTCGCCAACCTTTCACTATCAGATACCTTCATCGTCCTCGCCAACCTGTCTCTATCAGATACCTTCATCGTCCTCGCCAACCTGTCACTATCAGATACCTTCATCTTTTACGCCAACCTGTCACTATCACATACCTTCATATTCCTTGTCAACCTGTCACTATCAGATACCTTCATCTTCCTCGCCAATTTGTCACTATCAGGTACCTTCATCTTCCTCGCCAACCTGTCACTATCAGATACCTTCATCTTCCTCGCCAGCCTGTCACTATCAGATACCTTCATCTTCCTCGCCAACCTGTTACTATCAGATAGCTTCATCGTCCTCGCCAACCTGTCACTATCAGATACCTTCATCGTCCTCGCCAACTTGTCACTATCAGGTACCTTCATCGTCCTCGCTAACCTGTCACTATCAGGTACATTCATCTTCCTCGCCAACCTGTCTCTATCAGATACCTTCATCTTCCTCGCCAACCTGTCTCTATCAAATAGCTTCATCTTCCTCGCTAACTTGTCACTATCAGATATCTTCATCGTCCTCGCTAACCTGTCACTATCAGATACTTTCATCGTTCTCGCCAACTTGTCACTATCAGATATCTTCATTGTTCTCGCCAACTTGTCACTGTCAGATAGCTTCATCGTTCTCGCCAACTTTCACTTTCAGATAGCTTCATCGTTCTCGCCAACTTGTCACTGTCAGATACTTTCGTGCTGTGCAAACTTCTCGTTTTGCAAGTATACAGCGAATTTCAGAATGTTTCATATTGTGCAGATACATCGTTTAAAAAGATCAATCAATATTTGGACACAGTGTCTTCATAAAAGACATCCCGTAATGCTACATTTGCTGTTTTGCTGTTTCTCTTGTCCATAATTAGGGTACTTTAACGAAATGTGTTTTATTTATCTAGTTGGTATATTTATACACTATTGCATTCATATTTATGTCCAATATTATTTTATAGAACTGCTCTAAACCGTGTTGTCCATCTTGTACTCCATATATTTCACACAGTTCATAATTACACACATTTTATCACTTGCAAAGTTTCCTAATAAATGCATGCACGCTAAATCTGTAGTTGCTTCTAATATAATACTTAAGCTTTTACGGAGCTATTGACACTGTTACTGTTTAATATGGTTTATACTATTTATACGTTGGTAGACACTGAACTTTGTTTTCTTGTGCAAAGTAAAAAAAAAACAAGGCCAGTTCCTGTATGTTTTATGCACTCACGAGAATCCAATAAATTCTAATTGTACAGTCGCTATTCAATTCAAATGTAATATTCACCCTCATTTATGCATGCGAATGCTGGAAAACAAAAAGGGAAATAAACAAGAAATTGGACTCTTTTCAAAACAGATGCCGAAGGAAAATTCTCGGTATAAAGTGGAACGAATTTAGGAACAACGCAGAGATAAGACAGATGAGCAAACAACAACCTGTCTCATGGCTGATCAGAAAAAGGAGATGGACTTATGTCGGTCATGTGATGAGAAGAAACAGTCGGAGAATCCCAAAACAAACTATCAAATGGAACACAACAGGCCGAAGAATAAGATGTCGACCACGGGAAACTCAAAAGAGGACAATTTTTAAGAGAGGTCAAATTAGTAGGCATAAAATCCTTTGATGAGGTTGAAAAGCTGGCCGAAAACGGGACAAATTGGCGAACTACCTTGCGAGCCCTATGTGACGTTTAACGGCACGGGAAGGATGTAAGATACGGTCACAGTAATCTCCTTATTAGCAATGTGGATTTTTACTGTATGTTTTGGCTCATAATTTTATGTTGAACAGTTTTTGTGATAACGGTTCAAAATATTCATACTCACTGTTGTGATATAAATACATAATATTGTGTTATACGATATGATTCAATACGATATGATATGATACAACGACGTTACGATAAAATACGATATAATGTGATATAGTACAATATGATATGATACGATAAAATATGATATGACATGATACGACACGATACAATACAATATGGTGTGATATTATATGGTATATGACACATAACATTTAATATGTATCATATTCTCTCATTGTTTGATGTTTTGTTAATGTGAGGTAAGTACCGAAATGTAATTCATTTATTGTTTCACTGCCAAGATTTCATTCTTTGAATTGATTGCTTTGTAAATCAATTTTTTTTCTTTTCTATTTTATCTAGTTATTGAACAGCTTATTTAAATCCCAGCGGATTATAAATGTCTTGAAACTGAACAGACTACGCTGGCTGGGGCATGTAGAAAGAATGGAAGAGAACAGACAAACGAAAATGATGTATACACAAGAGATGAGGGAAACAAGACCAAGGGTTAGACCAAGACGGAGATAGAAAGACAACATAGAAGAGGATATAAAAGAAACCGGTGTCATCAACAGGAGAGAGAAGATTAGGAACAGAGAGGAATGGAGGCGAACTTTATCTGCAGCAATGAGCCTTAATGATTCGGAAAGCTCAGGAAGATTTTTTTTCCAGTTATTATTAATTCGTTTAAAAAAGAAAAGAATTTATAAATATTTCTATCATCTAATAAAAAAAAAGTAAAGGTAACCCTGTCATACCTTAGAGGCACATAGGGATGTGGTGTTAGTGTCCATATTTTCCTTGACCTGTCAGCACACTAGAGGGTGATATGGTCAGCATCACGCCTGGCCGCCTTTCCTTTTCCAACTCCAGAAGAAGTCGGGTACCCATTTCTACAGCTGGGTGACTGGGGCGCCTCTGGCCGGATTCGAACCCCCGACCTTCGACACGACAGACCAGTGCATTAACCACTTCGCCACTCAGACACCCTAATCCAGCACTGTTTTTCCTTACAGTGTCTAAATATAGCATATGATGCTATTAATATATGGTTATAAATATAGATGTAAGCAAAAAAATGTGTCAATCGATATTATAATCATGAGCTGTGTGTTTAATATATGATTATCGTACGTCCTCAGATAAAGCGGGGAAGAGCAAATGCAAAATCAAGGTCGACAACTCGAGTGTGATCCTCCTCAACGACAAAAGCGACTTTCCACGTCTATCTCCTCGCCCGTCTTTGCTGAACTTGGTCGACAAAATTGGAATTCGACGAAAATCTATGCAACCACCGGGAGTGCCATCCAGCGGCGAGCGAGACATCTTTCTCAACACTAAAGACTCGCCGAAGAAGTGGATCTTAAAATCAAGAGCTCGCTCCAACTCTGAGAGCGGGTTTGGGACTTTAAGTTCCCCAGATGAAGCTCCTGTACACCAGAACAGCTTCGGAGATGGATACGCCTTCAGTGGGTTAAGCACGCCAATAATTATAAACAGAAAAAACAGTTTAAACTCGCCAATTATGGTGAATTATGTGAGGAACATTCTTAATTCTCTGGAAGATAAGATCAACCAAATGAACAGCGGCTGTAGTCGCCTAGGGGGTGGTCGAGGGAGTATAGACGCAGACAGTATAGCAGAAGAGACAGAAGATCTGTCCATACGTAAACAGACCGGTAGAAGAGTTCATTCGATCGAGGAGAAAACTGAAGGGATCGTGGAAAATGACTCCAGCGGTGTTTCATACATATCCAAGCGACGGGCATCCCTGCAACCCCAGAAATGCGTGGACGAAGATGACCTGGACGTGGTCGGTGCTGGCACGCTGACTTCGACACCCGCTGGTTTGTTCATGCCCTCAGACTTCAACCAGAGCACAATCTCTGTTTCCACTGGCTCCCCGGATGTAAATCCATCAGTTTCCGGTCATAAATTCATCCACACAACAATCCAGATCGACCCACCTTCTGTTCAGTCTAACTACAGCTCATCCTCCACCTTAAGCAGCAACAGCAACGGTAGCATTCACGATTTTTCACTGCAACAGCCACTTTTGGTTGACCCCCTGACGTCTGGGACGTCCGCATTAGAACACAATACTCCCCAAGCAATACAGCAACAGCAGGTAGCTCTTGATTCTCCCTGGGAGACCCCATCTTGCTTTGGAACTCAGACGCTTACCTTGGAAAGTTTCGACTCCGATGAGGCAGTTCAGAGAAGAGACCTACCAGACACGCACCTCGAGGAGATAATGCCTTCGTCAGTTTCGGCAGCCATGAAGCCGAAAACGTTAAGGACTCCGTCTGACATCGAGAACCAAAACAGCTTGATCTACGTGGAGTCAGTAGACATCTGTGAGTCAGAAAACTGCGGCGTCAGCGATAGAACTATCTCCGTAATGGAACAAGAAGACCAATTCGGAAACGCTTACAACACTATGTCCATCACGAGCTTAGACGAGGCACTTACATCAGCGACGAACGGTCTTCTAGACCTTGATCAGGCACTGGTCAATCCTGATGTCAGTTTCTATACAGACGACCCTCAGGCATTCTCACTAGTCACGGTGTGCAACGGAAATATATGCCCGGGTCTAGAATCTTCCAGAAATTCTCTGAACCCAAAGGAATCAGTTGTGTATCCATCTCCAAGCGGGTCGTCGGTCGATCCTCCGGAGTATATTTCGAATGGCAACTCGGTGTTGCATTTTATAGGATAGAGAACAATATTCTTACAACCTTCAGATGCAATTATTTGCAATAAAAGAGTTTTCCCTTTTTCAAAGCAATCCTTATCTTAGAGAGAGAGAGAGAGTCAGTTTTTTTTTTTCATATAACTGTGTTCTTTACTCTTCTACAAGCGTAAATTTATATATCAGCACAGGCATTTCAGCACTTATACTTAATTAGAATTTATTTAATAGAATTAAATCAATTTTTTGTCCAGTATCACTACCATTCCAATTCATGATTGCAAGTTGATATTTCATGTTACCTCAAAATTCTAGTAAAACTACCATTTATTAAGTCTAATAAAATTTCCTTAGCTGTCGAAAAGAACTGACTTACAGTTTTCTAGTTTCAAGAATGTGGCTACAGTTTTCAAGTTTCAAGCAGAACTACGTCATTTTATATTGCACGGACACGTCTTCCTACGTGGGCACTCTGCCTTGGAAGTAATCGCCATATTGAGTCTCACTGAAAACTACAATCAGTGGTCTTCAGACTGTAGACACTGACCCTCGAGGCTGGATTTAAAAAAAAAAAATCGCACACGCCAATTGGCATCGAACAAAAGCAGTCGAATATTTCTGAATCTATTGTCATGACTCTGGACACGCCTACATTGCTTCGGTTGTAACTTCATTGTTGATTATGAGCCTCGAGCCAGTTTTTTCTTTCTTCTCGTGCAAATTCCAATCGATGAATTATTTCATTCAGTGCAATAAAAAGAAAATGTTTAGACTTTGTAGCTATTGGTCTAATGAGTCTTAGAAGGACGCGTCACAGAAATTTATGCAATTATGTTTCGAGACATGCATTACAGATTAGTATTATGCTGTTACCCCCCCCCCCCTTGTTTCGATGGGGTTTTTTTTCTATCTATGTCTTGACGTTGCTCATGCTATACATCATACGTAATGTAGAGTTGTTGTCTCTGACAAAAGTTCCCCACGTAATACAGGGTTATCATTAGTCGTGGAATATTTCACAACTTCGCAACAAAGAACGGATCATGATTATTCTTACAGAGAGAGAGAGAGAGAGAGAGAGAGAGAGAAACTCTTCAAGTTTTTTAAATAAAGCCCGCACGCAGAGCTCTCGTGGTTTGCTGCTAAGAGGCCACAGTAGCAAATATGGCCTTAAGTAAACGTGAGCAGTCATTTTGTGTTTTGAAAAACGCAAGAACCTTGTCTGTTGTGACTGTGCAGCGACGATTTCGAGCGGAATTCCGGAAGGTAGTAGCTATTTTCAACAGTATCAAGAAGTGGTATGCGAAATTCTGGGATGAAGGCTGTCTATGCACAGCTCCTCGGCAGGGATGTCCAGGACCAAGCGAAAACACTGTGAATAGTGTTAGAGAAGTTTACCAGCGAAATCCCCGCAAGTCCACTACACGTGCAAGTTTACACCTAGGAGTCTCGCAATCAACAGTATGGCGAATTTTCCATAAGAGACTAAAGTGGAAGCTTACAACGGCAACTTATAACGGACAGGTTCTTGCGTATTCCAAAACACAAAATGACTGCTCATTTTTACTGAACGCCATATTTGCTACTACTGCCTCCTAGCAGTAAACTACGGGAGCTTTGCGGGTGGACTTTATTAAAAAAACTTTACGAGTTTCTCTCTCTCTCTCTCTCTCTCTCTCTCTCTCTCTGGCTTAAGAATAATCATGATCCGTTACGTAGTTTCTTTGCTGCGAAGTTTTGAAATCTTTAATGGACTGTAATAAACTACCCTGTGTAGCTTTCATAAATGTTACTGTTTTATATGTGATCCTTGAAAAAAAAGGCTTTCGCCGAAATATTGGATATTCTGGAAACATACCAAGAAACCCAAGCAGCAATCATGGTAATATTGAAGAAGGCTGGCTAGTGAAGAGGATTAAAGAGAGAAAACTGAAATATTTTGGACACATTAAACGTCATGATAATTTAGAGAAGACCGTATTGGAAGGATACATAATGGGAAAAAGAAAAAGAGGAAGACCAAGACGAAGATGGCTGCAAGACATCGTTGACGATCTGGAAATGGATGCAACAGCAGCAGGCCATCTTGCTCACAACCGAGAGGCCTACAGGAGTGCTGTTTGGGAGGCAAAGTTCCGCAAGGGACATGCAAATGAATGAATGAATGTATGTTCTTCATTTGTACATTCTCATCTTTCTTTCTGCCATTCTTGTTTCTGCCCACTTTCCTCACTTTTTATATTTGTGTGTGTGTGTGTGTATGAGTGTGTGGAAAACTGAACCATACACCTCTGTTTATCTTCATTACTAGAACCAGTTTTACCGCAGTCGTCATTTCTCTTATCTGTAAAATTTTTCTTGTTATTATATCAGCTTCATTCTGTGATTCATTGTAACAAGTATGATGAAAGCTCCCTTCTTGTTACTATATCAGCTTCATTCTGTGATTCATTGTAACAAGTATGATGAAAGCTCCCTTTTTGTTACTATATCAGCTTCATTCTGTGATTCATTGTAACAAGTATGATGAAAGCTCCCTTTTTGTTACTATATCAGCTTCATTCTGTTATTCATTGTAACAGGTATGATGTAACTCCCTTCTTGCATATATCCCATTTGATACTAGGCACAGGTGTAGTACATTACACAAATGTAGTATATTACAACCTGTCTATAGAAATCACAAAATCCATCCTAGAAATCTCACTAATCCCCTCTGGGTGGAGTTTGCTAAGAAGTACACGGATGCAGGTCGCCAAAGAGTCTTACGCAATCACTGGGTCATTAACAAAAACATGCGAAGACAACTCTCCACTTTTTCTTGTTTCAGTTATCGTTCTGAATAGTTTGTGGTATTCGTTATATACCAGTTTATGCTTAATGTCATGACAGTGAACAAAAACTGAACAAAAGTTGCCCTCTCCCACAGTTTCGTGATTTAGAAACTCCCTAGTTTACACTTGGCAAAGCTGCGAATCTCAAACTTTAAAAAAAAGTGTTATGTTGGATATGAAGTCAGTGATAGAATGGCAAGTATTAGGCAGAGTTAAAGGTAGTCCTGTCATGCCTTAGAGGCACATAGGGATATGGTGTTAGTGCCCGTATTTTCCTTGACCTGTCAGCACACTAGAGGGTGATATGGCCAGTATCACGCCTGGCCGCCTTTCCTTCCCCAACTCCAGAAGAAGTCGGGTACCCATTTCTACAGCTGGTGACTGGGGCGTCTCCGGTCGGATTCGAACCCCCGACCTTCGCCATGAGAGACAAGTGCACTAACCACTTCGTCAATCATACCCCCCCCCCTAACTGTTAAGGTGGACCATAAAAAAACCCCAGCCCGCTTCAGGTATTGTCTGCTAGCAGTGCCACTTCTTCTTCTTCTTCTTCTTCTTCTTCTTCTTCTTCTTTCTCCGTGGAATTGTAAATGATGCAGTGGACGTGGTGAAGATATTGAGGCACACCATCGTATCGAATTAGTAACAGATTTTTGTTCAGTCACTGAGTAGAGGTTAAGAGAGCAGTGAGCGGTGGGTGGGGGGGGGGCGTGTGCATTATTTCTTTATCAGATTCCACCCTCGTATGGACTATGGCGATCCCTGCCCCGTTAGCCAGACTAGCCCTGTTACTGGGTGAGTAGGTCGGGGTGGGTGGGGTTACCAACAGGGAGGTGGGACAAGGCGTTGGTAACTTATGATTCGCCACCCCCGATGTTAGCTTGTCAGCTTATGGCGGGGGGGGGGGGGGGGCGGGGAATCGCTGTTTTGCCAAATCGGACAGCGTCTTCGCTCTCCAACCTTCCTTACACGGAAACAGTGACAGGCACACAAAGTGGGGTGGTTTTTTCATGCCCCGCCCCACTCCACCCCCCTTTTGTACGTACGTATAGAACGACCAATGAAAAGCACTGTGAGTTTTCTCGTACGGCATAATGTTATCTGTGTTTTGATATGATCTCAACCTCTCTGAGCACAAAATACCGACGAAGTTTATAGACAGCTCTTTTGTTTAATATGGATCCTCTGTCACAAGCAATATCTTAGTTCCTGTAATTGTTAGAATGGTTTATTAATAATTGTGGTTCATGAACAGATTTCATATGGATGTATTTTTTTAAAATAGTTTTTGTGGTAGTCAGATGTATGGTAGCAGGGGTGAGGGGTGGTTGGATGAACCACAAGATGGATGGAAAGTGTAGAAGAATACAAAAACTGACAAGAGAATGAACAGGAATGAAAAATCTAGTGAGCAACTTTCTAGCTTCCAGAGGGAACTGGTAAATTTCTCGAGGTATGAGAGGGAAACAGAATCCACCAGCATGCAGTATTAAATTAAACGGAACTGTTCTAAAGCAGGTGCAGAAATTCAAATACCTTGGAGCAGTAATAACTTCAGATGGGAAATGCAGAACAGAAATTAGGAACAGAATAGGCCAAGCAAAGACTGCATTTCAGAGAATGAGAAACATATTGACCAACACATCCTTATCAATGAATGTTAGAAAACGAGTCCTAAAATGCTATATTGAACCTATCTTGTTATATGGAAGTGAATCATGGACAATAGGCAAGTCTGCACAAAAATCATTGGAAGCAGCAAAAATGTGGTTTATTAGAAGAATGTTGGGAATCCCCTGGACAGCAAAAATAACTAATGAAGAATGTAGGAGAAGAGCTGGAGAGACAAAAAACCTTGTCAAAAAGATAAGAGAGAGACAATGTACTTTCATAGGACATGCAATGAGAAGAGGGGGCATTGAAAATATTATAACAACAGGAAAAATAGAAGGAAGAAGATCAAGAGGAAGACCAAGAGAAATGATACTGGACAGTCTGACGGGATGGTGTGAGAGGAGATCACCAACTGAGCTGATGGCCTGCATGAAGGATCGTGTACTCTGGAGAAGCATAATAGCCAATGCCAGTCGGCACGGCATATGATGATGATGAGAGGGAACCGAAAAATTCTTTAGGTTGAAAACGGAATCGGGAAATTCTTTAGGCAGGAGAGGGAACTAAGCATCCTATAGGTAAGAGGGGGAACATAGCAATTTTCTAGAGAAAACGAGCAAGTAGAAGAAGGAAACGAAAAATGTTCTTGGTAGAAGACGGAAATGAGAAATTCTCTAGGTAGAAGAGGAAACTGAACAATTCTCTGCGTAGTAGGGTGAACTGAGCCATTCTCTAGACAGTGAGAGGAACCAAGTAGTAGCCCAGGGAAGCGCCTTCAAGAACTGTGACCTGGTCAACAATACTAGCACTGCCAATCTTAAATCTCTGACTTGTTGTAATTTACTTCTAAATACAGATGTATTCTACAACAGTTACAAAGAAAACATGTTTTTTTTTCTCAATTCTTCATTTGATCTTATCGTACTGTATATACGGGATACTTTTGCTTTGTTTTGTTATTACTATACTGGATCTGCTACTATGCAACACTTATCATTTTGTCGTCTAGTTTCGCGAGGGCGGCTAGGAGATGCGAGAGAAATTAGAAGAAAATACCAGAAGGATGTTAGATGTCAGAGAAATTAGAAAAAAATACTGGAGGGCGGTTAGGAGATGTGAGAGAAATTAGAAGAAAATACTGGAGGGCGGTTAGGAGATGTGAGAGAAATTAGAAGAAAATACTGGAGGGCGGTTAGGAGATGTGAGAGAAATTAGAAGAAAATACTGGAGGACGGTTAGGAGATGTGAGAGAAATTAGAAGAAAATACGAGAAGGAGGTTAGATATCAGAGAAATTAGAAAAAAAAATACTGGAGGGCGGTTAGGAGATGTGAGAGAAATTAGAAGAAAATTCTTTAGGGCGGTGATGATAAAAGAGAAATGTTGAGACAGACGTCCTCTGTCTGCAAAGATAAGGGCGCTTGTGATAAGACTCGTATATTAGCAAGGGCTTCTGCGTATAATGTGTCTTTAGAAAGTCTTGCTAAACTCACGTCCGCTATTGTTCAGAGGGGGAAATTTACGTGGTGAGATTCTTTAAAAGTTCGCAGAGAAATTTACTTGATGACACTTTCAAACACGGTGAGGTTTTGAGGTTTCATTTGAAGTTAACAGACAGTTTCAGAATCATGGTCCCATAATTATATTTCTTAACTTTATTCTTTATCGAACAACGACATAAATTTCAATCTGATGTTAGTGATTATACAATTATCATTTATATTATTCACCGGGTCCCTATGAGCCACCAAACACTAGAACAGCTCCTTCCAGTTTACAGGGAGATACAGTATTAGACCCGTTCAGGATCTGTGAAGACAATGATTTTCCTTTCGTGCACACGAGTAAACATGAGCAGGGTATAGGCTGAAACACCCGACCATAGGACACCCTGCATTAACAGGAGTCCATTGCTCCGCTGGTTGATAGATGAGGTTTTCTGCAGATTTTAATTGATTAACTCTCTTCGCACGAATGTTAAGGCTCCTCAGAAATGTTTTTGCCTTGAAAGGCATGATTCATGGGTAGGAAGGGGGTAGAGGTATGAAATTCTATAATTTTCTATGAAATTCCTATTTAAAAAAAACACTGAATAAAAGTCCGTGAAATATTCAGGAAATCTGGACTCAAAAGCGGATGACAGTTACTTTGTGCCACGGGCAAGTCTGAAACTAGTTTATACATTAATAAAATTGTGCCATTCTGGTGATATTAACCTGATTCTGTGCCATAGACTGACTTAATAACCCACCATCTTGATTCTGTGCCCTAGACTGACTTAATAATCCACCATCTTGATTCTGTGCCCTAGACTAACTTAATAATCCACCATCTTGATTCTGTGCCCTAGACTGACTTAATAATCCACCATCTTGATTCTGTGCCCTAGACTGACGTAATAATCCACCATCTTGATTCTGTGCCCTAGACTAACTTAATAACCCCCATCTTGATTCTGTGCCATAGACTGACGTAATAACCCACCATCTTGATTCTGTGCCCTAGACTAACTTAATAACCCACCATCTTGATTCTGTGCCATAGACTGACGTAATAATCCACCATCTTGATTCTGTGCCCTAGACTAACTTAATAACCCACCATCTTGATTCTGTGCCATAGACTGACGTAATAACCCACCATCTTGATTCTGTGCCCTAGACTAACTTAATAACCCACCATCTTGATTCTGTGCCATAGACTGACGTAATAACCCACCATCTTGATTCTGTGCCCTAGACTAACTTAATAACCCACCATCTTGATTCTGTGCCATAGACTGACGTAATAATCCACCATCTTGATTCTGTGCCCTAGACTAACTTAATAACCCACCATCTTGATTCTGTGCCATAGACTGACTTAATAACCCACCATCTTGATTCTGTGCCCTAGACTGACGTAATAATCCACCATCTTGATTCTGTGCCCTAGACTAACTTAATAATCCACCATCTTGATTCTGTGCCCTAGACTGACTTAATAATCCACCATCTTGATTCTGTGCCCTAGACTGACGTAATAATCCACCATCTTGATTCTGTGCCCTAGACTAACTTAATAATCCACCATCTTGATTCTGTGCCATAGACTGACGTAATAACCCACCATCTTGATTCTGTGCCCTAGACTAACTTAATAACCCACCATCTTGATTCTGTGCCATAGACTGACGTAATAACCCACCATCTTGATTCTGTGCCCTAGACTAACTTAATAACCCACCATCTTGATTCTGTGCCCTAGACTGACGTAATAATCCACCATCTTGATTCTGTGCCCTAGACTAACTTAATAATCCACCATCTTGATTCTGTGCCATAGACTGACGTAATAACCCACCATCTTGATTCTGTGCCCTAGACTAACTTAATAATCCACCATCTTGATTCTGTGCCCTAGACTGACTTAATAATCCACCATCTTGATTCTGTGCCCTAGACTGACTTAATAATCCACTCTCCTGATTCTGCGTCCTAGACTGACTTAATAATCCACCCTCCTGATTCCGTGCCCTAAACTGACTTAATAATCCACCCTCCTGATTCTGCGTCCTAGACTGACTTAATAACCCACCATCTTACGTCTGCGTCCGAGATTGACTTAATGTTGGCACTGGCTATGGAAATAAATGAATGTTTATGGTATAAAATTGTTTAATGAAATTCATAAATTTATGCGCATTATGTTAGCCTCTTTGATTGTTGAAACATTTTCTGTATTTATAATGTTCTTTTTTTGTAGTTGTTGAAAGAAGTAATTATTTGTTGTTTCTCGTCAACGGCGGATACAGAGATAGATATTATACTTGTTTGTTAAAATCTAGAGGAATAAAAGATTATTTTCAAATGTTCACACTTTTTATCTTTATCATTTCTTCATTATTTTTACTGCCTGGGTAAACATGTGACAAGAAGCATTTACCACCATTTTAAATAAGGGATTATTTAGCTCAAACATAAACAGTTCGCAGAAAAGTGGAAAACTTGGCGAACTACCATGCATCATTTGATCACGTTTAACGGCACGGATGGGATGTAAGATAAACAGGTACACCACAAGGTTACAAGTATCATTTTTTAAGTGACTTAATATCCACGAACAGCCAAGAAAACCAACGAAGAAGTCTTAAGAGAGGCTGGAGTTAAAAAGCAAATTATAGCAAAGATCAGAGGCAGACAAGCAAGATTTATAGGACATTTCCTGAGAAGAGGAAAATTGGAACACATTGTGGCAACGGGAAAAAATTGAAGGAAGAAGAGACAGAGGAAGACAGAGAGAGAAGTTACTGGATGGGCTGTCAGTGTGGCTAGGAAGAAAGTCACCGGCGGATCTCATAATCAACGCAAAAGACAGGGAGTTGTGGAGAGAAATGATCGCCTACGCCACACAGCACGGCACTCAGAATATCCATAACTAATGAACAAATTTTCACATCAAATTCACAATTCACAATACTAAAAAAGGGGGTAAGATCCCCTATTCCGTGCCATTAAGCCATAATAGGGATACAGTGACAGTATTTCCAAGATCTAAGGCACATGAAAGTCTGATGTGGTTAATATCACGCTTGGCCGCATTTACCTTCCCAGATTTCTCTGGCACCCATTTTTAGAGGCTGGGTGGGGCCCGGGGCCTTTCTGATGTGTTAGTGCCAGTTAAAAAATCCCCATTGTTGAGACTTGAACCCGGTACCACCGGATTAGTAGACAGAGCACCTAACCACTCAGCCAACCAATCTACCAGGCCCTGGTGTCCACCCACTCTCTTGGTATTGCTATGTGTTATTGGTATTATTATTAAATTGGTATCAGAGAAATCTGGAAAGGTAAATGAAGAAAATACTAACCACATTACATTATCATGTGCCGAAAGTCTTGGAGAATGCAAGCCTGATGCCATATCCCCATTATATCTTAACGGCATGGAAACGGGAAGTTTACGTATAGAATACTAAGTGAACATTGGTCAGTCAGTCAGTTATTTGCATGCCCCTTGCGGGACTTTGTCTCCCTAACAGCTCTCATGTAGGCCTCTCGGTTGTAAGCAAGATGCCCTGCTGCTGATACGTCCATTCGCAGATTATCAACGATGTCTTGCAGTCATCTTCGCCTTGATTTTCTTCCATTTCTTTTTCCCATTATGTACCCTTCCAAGACGGTCTTGCTCCTAAGCTTTTCATGTATGCAAGAAACTCTCTACTGTAGAGAGCGGAATAACAACACAGCTCCTTCAGATCATCAGAGGAAGTACCCCCCCCCTCCCTCAAACAAGTGTTTCGGCTCTGTTAAACTCTTGGCACTCTAAGGGGGGTGGGCCCCTCTAGATCATGACTCAAAGAGGTCTTGTGAGTTGTTGCTTTTTTTTTTTTTTTGTCTTCGATAGAGTGGGAATTCATGAAAGAAAACAGATACCGGTGAAAGAGAAATTCTGTGTTTTCTCTGTGTGTTTTCTCTGTGTGTTTCTCTGTGTTTTCTCTGTGTGTTTTCTCTGTGTTTTCTCTGTGTTTTCTCTGTGTTTTCTCTGTGTGTTTTCTGTGCTTGTGTCACTGGTCCTGGATTGTAATTTAATTTTTTTAAAAATGTTAATCACCAGGAGATTTTTTGTCAGTAAAAGCGAATGCACTAAAACGTTGACGATCAATCACGAACACCGTCACATGATGCTGCTTTATTTTTACTGCCTGGGTAAACATGTGACAAGAAGCATTTACCACCATTTTAAATAAGGGATTATTTAGCTCAAACATAAACAGTTCGCAGAAAAGTGGAAAACTTGGCGAACTACCATGCATCATTTGATCACGTTTAACGGCACGGATGGGATGTAAGATAAACAGGTACACCACAAGGTTACAAGTATCATTTTTTAAGTGACTTAATATCCACGAACAGCCAAGAAAACCAACGAAGAAGTCTTAAGAGAGGCTGGAGTTAAAAAGCAAATTATAGCAAAGATCAGAGGCAGACAAGCAAGATTTATAGGACATTTCCTGAGAAGAGGAAAATTGGAACACATTGTGGCAACGGGAAAAAATTGAAGGAAGAAGAGACAGAGGAAGACAGAGAGAGAAGTTACTGGATGGGCTGTCAGTGTGGCTAGGAAGAAAGTCACCGGCGGATCTCATAATCAACGCAAAAGACAGGGAGTTGTGGAGAGAAATGATCGCCTACGCCACACAGCACGGCACTCAGAATATCCATAACTAATGAACAAATTTTCACATCAAATTCACAATTCACAATACTAAAAAAGGGGGTAAGATCCCCTATTCCGTGCCATTAAGCCATAATAGGGATACAGTGACAGTATTTCCAAGATCTAAGGCACATGAAAGTCTGATGTGGTTAATATCACGCTTGGCCGCATTTACCTTCCCAGATTTCTCTGGCACCCATTTTTAGAGGCTGGGTGGGGCCCGGGGCCTTTCTGATGTGTTAGTGCCAGTTAAAAAATCCCCATTGTTGAGACTTGAACCCGGTACCACCGGATTAGTAGACAGAGCACCTAACCACTCAGCCAACCAATCTACCAGGCCCTGGTGTCCACCCACTCTCTTGGTATTGCTATGTGTTATTGGTATTACTATGTATTCTTGGTATTATTATTAAATTGGTATCAGAGAAATCTGGAAAGGTAAATGAAGAAAATACTAACCACATTACATTATCATGTGCCGAAAGTCTTGGAGAATGCAAGCCTGATGCCATATCCCCATTATATCTTAACGGCATGGAAACGGGAAGTTTACGTATAGAATACTAAGTGAACATCGGTCAGTCAGTCAGTTATGTGCATGTCCCTTACGGACCTGTGCCTCCCTAACAGCTCTCATGTAGGCCTCTCTGTTGTAAGCAAGATGCCCTGTTGCTGATGCATCCATTCGCAGATTATCAACGAAGTCTTGCAGTCATCTTCACCTTGGTTTTCTTCCATTTCTTTTTCCCATTATGTCCCCTTCCAAGACGGTCTTGCTCCTAAGCTTTTCATGTATGCAGGAAACTCTACTGTAGAGAGCGGAACAACAACACAACTCCTTCAAATCATCAGAGGAAGTACCCCCCCTCCCTCAGACAAGTGTTTCGGCCCTATTAAACTCCTGGCACTCTAAGGGGGGTGGGCCCCTCTAGATCATGACTCAAAGAGGTCTTGTGAGTTGTTGCTTTTTTTTTTTTTGTCTTCGATAGAGTGGGAATTCATGAAAGAAAACAGATACCGGTGTAAGAGAAATTCTGTGTGTTTTCTGTGTGTTTTCTGTGTGTTTTCTCTGTGATTTCTCTATGTTTTCTCTGTGATTTCTCTGTGTTTTCTCTGTGATTTCTCTGTGTTTTTTTCTGTGCTTGTGTCACTGGTCCTGGATTGTAATTTAATTTTTTTTAAAAATGTTAATCACCAGAAGATTTTTTGTCAGTAAAAGCAAATGCACTAAAACGTTGACGATCAATCACGAACACCGTCACATGATGCTGCTTTATTTACTTATTGCTGCCATGTTGACTTCTTAACGTAGCAGAGTAAGAAGTGAACATATAAATCTGTGCTCACGAAATTCCGTAAAATAACAAAAGACCCGCAGAAAGCTGAAGTACAGCGTTTCATTGTCTACTAAATTCAAAGAAAGAACATCCTATTCACAAGATACATCAGTGCTCACTCGCACTTATTCAACTCTTATATATACATACATCATACATCTTACATCCTTCTCGTGCCGTTAAACGTCACATAGGGCTCACATGGTAGTTCGCCAATCTTTTCTGTTTTCGGCGAGCTTTTCAACCTCATCAAGGGATTTTATGCACACTAATTTGGTTTCTCTCAACAATGTCCTCTTTAGAGTTTCTCGAGGTTGACCTATTTTTCTTCGGCCTGCTGTGTTCCATTTGATAGCTTGTTTTCGGATTCTCTGATTGTTTCTTCTCATCACGTGACTGATATATGCCCATCTCCTTTTTCTGATCACCCATGAGATTGGTTGTTGTTTGCTCAACTGTCTTATCTCTGCCTTGTTCTTGAATTCGTTCCACTTTATACTGAGTATTTGTATTCAAAAGAGTTTAATTTGTTGTCTATTTCTTTAGTTGTTTTCCAGCTTTCGCATGCATAAATGAGTGTGGGTATTACATTTGAATTGAATAATCTTAACTTGGTTTTTGTGCTTATAACTTTTGAGTGCCATATGTTCTCAAGATTCTTGAAGGCCAATGTTGCTTTTGCAATTCTAATTCTAACTTCCTTTCTGGTGTCACCATCCTGGTCTATGTAGCTGCCAAGGTATGCAAATTGGTTTAATTCTTCAACAACTGTCCCTTCTACTTACATTTTTCCTCTTAATTAATGGAAAGTTTAATTATTTTTTTTTCTTGTAAATTTTATTAGTCCTATTTTGCTAATCATTGAAGACAGAGTATCTGTTTTTTCTTGCATCGAATTCGCACTGTCACTGATAAGACTTATGTCATCTGTAAAACCAAGATCTTCTAGTTGGGCCCCCCCCCTCATTATATATATATATATCTCGGTCTACTAATGGAGTGGTACGGATTATATATATATATATATATATATATATATATATATCTCGGTCTACTAATGGAGTGGTACGGATTATATATATATATATATATCTCGGTCTACTAATGGAGTGGTACGGATTATATATATATATATATAGCTCGGTCTACTAATGGAGTGGTACGGATTATATATATATATATATATATCTCGGTCTACTAATGGAGTGGTACGGATTATATATATATATATATATCTCGGTCTACTAATGGAGTGGTACGGATTATATATATATATATATAGCTCGGTCTACTAATGGAGTGGTACGGATTCAAGTCCCCGCAGTAGGGACTGTTTTCTGGTACCACCACAACTAAAGGGCCCCAGTGTCCACTCAGCCTCTAAAATGTGGCACTAGAGAAATCTTAAAAGGTAAATGAGGCCCAAGTATGATACTGTCCACGTCACACTTCCATGTGCCGAAGCTTCTGGAAATATGGGCCTAGCACCGTATCCCCAATATGCCTTATTGCCATGAAAACTGGGATTTTACCTTATTTCATTTTTGTAGTGGCATGAAATTTCTTGAAGTAAATATACTCGTATGATCCACAGTGGTAGGATGCTTCCCAACAATTCTGTGTTTTGTTTGTGATGTTCTCATGATACCAGAAGATACTTTAGTTTTTAAGTGGCTTACATTTCCCCAAAACCTGCTATAGAAGCCGGTGCATGTTTGAAACTAACGTTAAGAAGTTCAGTTTGTATACATAAGGGAAAATCTCAGTGATACCCCAAACAAGGCATCATTTATTGTACAAACAGAAGAACATTTCTACACCCACTTTATGTAACCCAAGTTCTCCTTCCTAGGCCTGTTGTATGCTTAATGTAATGAGTTACTACTGAATAACCTGACATTTAACACACCTTACAAACATACTCGTAACATGTGCAATTCGAATCAGTAAGTCCGCGATAAAATATACATAATTTAATCACAAAGACTAGACGTCCACAATGACAAAACAAAAACTAGCAACGACAGCCATAAACACAAGGAT